>CM070741.1:3357412-3608256 GCA_036346245.1 Bonia amplexicaulis
CTATACCTACTTGTTCGTATTGAGTTCTTGAAAAACTTATGCATGACATCGAGCAATCTTAGAAACTAAAAAGGAGTATCTCAAGTTTATATATGTGGTATATTAGAGGTGAGTGTAAATACACCGAGAGTAAAAGATATATATATATATATATATATATATATATATATATATATATGTGTGTGTGTGTGTGTGTGTGTGTGTGTGTGTGTTCCTTGATGCCCGGCACCATAAGTCTAAAATAGGTATGTATTGCGTGTGAAAAATTTTAAAATTTTTTGGATAAATTTATGTGCATGAGATAGTAACTTTGCCATCTGTAAGTCAATCGATGATAATTTTATGTTTAGGAGATAGTAACTTGACTTACATGTATGCATGCAACAGGAGAGAGAAGAGAATAAATGCACTTACTTGTGATTTTTTATCTTATTTACGAGCTAAAAAAATACAATAACTCTTTCACCAAAAGTCCGATCTGCGATCCGTTTGCACCATTGTGTTCGAAACTACAAACTTAACAGAATAGGATCCATGTTGAATATGTTTTGACACTGCGAAATTCGTGTCATATAAAGTTACTATCGTGCATGAGTAAAGTTACTATTAAATACATGTAGAGTTACTGTCAGTTTTACAGTGTTAGAATGGACAGTAACTCTATATATATTTGACAATAATTTCACTCACACATTGTAATAACTTTCATACGAATTATTTGCTATTGACATGCATGTTTCTCTCTCCTCTCAATGTATGCATGTTGGCAAATAAATTCACTCACACGGTAGTAATTTCATGAATTACAGATGATAATTATAAGTAACTTTATAAATTACAGATGATAACTTAATGTACATAAAATAGTAACTTTACCATAATTAACAAACGCTAATAATTGTCCATAGGGTGGGATGATGGAGCGGCTGGCTGGTTGAGTCGGTCAGGGCGCGCGCTTATTCTACACGTAGGCACTAATTAGTAATTCTCTCTCTTTTTCTCTCTCTCTATACATAATTACTTTTTTGCAACGCAAGTGTAAAATGTACGTCAGGAAGTTACTACCGTGTATAGTAAAGTTACTGTTAAACACATGTAGAATTATTATCAGTTATAGCATTACACAACTGACAATAACTTTATATGTATTTAACAGTAACTTCGCTCACGCATGACAGTTGCTCACACACGACAGTAACTTTTTGGCGCGCATTCTACTCCAGCGCGTAGAATTGAAGATGGTGGATTAGGGCTCAGTAAAAGCTAGTAGTGAAAATGTTTTCACTCGGTGCTGGGTCAGAATAGGTGAACAATTTCGGAAGGATTGGTGAGCATGGATGGAAGGCAAAATGCATTGCAAGTTGCTATTTTGGTGTATAAGGCAGCCTTTTCTCTCTCTCTCTCTCTCTCTACCTGGCTGGGTATGTCCGTGCGTGTCCTGAGTCATCTCAGTCTCACATACTTGGTTGTCACAGTTTCATGTGGTTCTTCTATCTACAAGTCCATGGTTCTTGGGGATTGAAATGATGAGGAGGATTCCCTGGGGTGGCCGGAACAAAAACTCATGCATTGCTCCAACCTTGGGATCAACGTGTAGATGAGATTAAAATAAAGTACTTCCCATTTGCTTGACTCCTGGTTTGCTTCGCCTCGTCACCTTTTGTGTGGTTTGTATAGTGGCTGTCACCTGCATGCATAAGCGGGGTTCATGCAGCAGAGCAAACATTGATGCCTTTACAAATCTTTCTGTGCTAGGAGGAGCCCAATCATGTGCTTGTCCCAGCATGTATGCATGCAACTGGCCTCTGAACAATCACATTGTTTTTTGCAGGGTTTGCAAGGCATTAAACGGCATGGCCCATTGTTTACCACAGCCAAACCTGCCACTTTGATAGGGCAACAATGGCCGCTTTACCATGTTCATCGTCGAGGGGCCTCGTGAGCACTGGATTCGTTGGAGCGTTCCAGATCCAAAGATGCCCCCATTTGAGTTGTGGTTGGTCACTGAAGCAGCAACTTGTACATTGTCTTGTCCCGGCAACAGTGCGAATCCACAGGTTACACACTTACTAAACCCACTGCAAACACCACATGAGAAAAAAAAAAGGGGGTAGAGGAACAGGAGTCAGTTTGATTGAGCCAATGGTCGAAAGATCTTGTGCAATGCTGAACTCTCCTTAATTTTTAGTATTTTAGCAACTCTTTACCTAAGAACGCATGATGGCACAGACTGAATGTTTGGTGTGTCTGCATCCAACAGTTCGCAACAAATTTTCTTTGGGTCATCGGTTTGATATTTGTTGGTTAATGAGAATATTTAGCTAGGTTTCAGGGAATAAGAGTCCTCAAATAGTATTATGTTATTGGGAGATTTCTAAACAGACAGGCAGACATCTCGATGCAAAAATTATATCTTGCCATCATACATGATGTTGTTCATGCCAAGGAAGCTGATGCCAGAAGATGAATAAATGTCTTCTGCAGGTCCAATAGAAAGGATTTTTTAAATATGACAAAATAAATGCTCTCGAAAAAAATGGCGATAAGAGTGTCGTCGAATGAAATGGTGAAAGACTAACGAGGCACCTTCTATTGCCATTTCAATTGGTGACAGAACCTGTCACCAATTCATTTGGCAATAGAGGCCTGTCGGCCAAACTAACCTGGCAACAAAATCAATTAGGATAGAAGTTTGTTGGCTAAATAATATTATGTCGCCGAATGTTTTGCAACAAGGCTTCTATCGTCAAATGAATTGGCGACATGCTAACGGGGAAGCTCCTGTCGCCAAATCAATTGGCGATAGGTCCTATTACCAAATTATTTGGCGACAGGAGTTGCCACGTCAGCCTGTCACCAATTCATTTGGCGACAGAAGCCTGTCGCCAAATAAATTAACAATAGAGTTTTGTTCATGTAATTTTTTAAATGTCATTTGCTTTTGTCATATTAATAAAATAATAGGTTATTTAAAAAAATCCAATAGAAAAAACCCTCCCCTGTTCCAACCAGAAACCTGATGTCTATGATCACTCAAACTGTCGTCCAAGCATTGTCGGTGATTCGTTGTCCTTACATGTTAAATCATCTCAAATTTTGAAAGATACATGGGCATGCAGCTGCCATGTGCTCTGCAGCTTGTAGCCTTGTACTACCTGAGTTGAACATCGAAACCAAGTCATCACCACTATGTTCAAAGTAATCAGCGAAAGCTATGGACAAAGAAGTCACAGATATCACTTCATCAAGAACCATTTCATCTACCAGAAATCGTTGACTAATGTATTGCCACAGTAAATCAGATATTTTCTCCCAAAGTATTACTCATGGTTCAGATTACAGAATATGTTCTCGCAATCTAGCTTTCACAAATACAAAGCCACTTTGCTTTTCCTTTTTCCTATAAAGCAATATACTTTGCTGATGTTTCAACAAAAGATGCGCTTACAGTGTTTCATCAAGAACTTTGACATTTGCAGTAGATGATTCCCGGTACAAAACATTAGGTAGAGAGAAGTATTGAATTGCATGCATCAACCAGTTCACCCAAAAGCTTAAGCTAATGAGGAAAGAGACAATTCACTTATATTTCAATACTCCCCCTCACGTGTAGGCTCTCTTAGACCTAATACGTGGAATAGAAGTGGACTACAATTAATTTTTTTAATCGCGTCAGCCAGGTCTTGAACTCAGGACCTCTTTACTATGATACTATATTTAGTTGCATGCACCAACCAATTCACCTAAAAGTTTAAAAAATTAATTGCAGTCCACTTCTATTCCACGTGTTAGGCCTAAGGGAGTCTACACGTGAGGGGGAGTGTTGAAGTATAAGTGAATTGCTTATTTTTTTTATAAGCTTAAGTTTTTGGATGAACTGATTGGTACATAAAACTCAATAAGAAGGCCGGCCACGAGGTGAATGAATAGCTTTCTGGGTGGAGCACCTCACTTTTTCTAGGGCTTCATATACATGTGGACACGCTGTTCATGTAATCTTGGATAGGAACATGTCACTACTACTACTTCAATCAGCAAAGGGTCAGAAAAGGTGATGTGACAAAAAATAAAAATAAAAACCAAGGTGTTGACACACTATAAAGTAAGCCTATGAATCCAATTTTACCACTGTTCCCATACTCATATGATTGCAAGCCCTATTTCCCTAGGCCCACATTGGAGGAAGTAGTTAGCAGTTAAACTTGTGCTTGATCGTTTAATAATCACCAGAAGCAAAAGTGCCTGACCAAACTAGTGATAAAAGGGCTTCCCAGTTCCCAGTCCATGCAGTTGTACCATGACTGATAAGATCTGATTAAAAACTGTTAATGTTGTTTCTACAGATATGGAAACGCATGCCTGCCTGAATGGTGCCTTTCAGAAGAGATCACCAGATGGCCTGGCCACACCAAATGATCTATGCTTCCATGCATGCACTACTCATGGCCAGAGAAAAGGAGTTGCTTTACCTTTCGCTAATTTTGGGGCCACTGAGCTGGTAGAAATATGTGAGCAGAGGCAGTAAATCAATCAACTTTATGCTATCATTTCTCTCCTTTACCAAACATAATGCGTCTGAAAAAGGTGTAATTTATTTTACATCGTGTTGAGAAGAGCAAAGACATAGCCATCATGATACCTGCAACTAGATTGCAAGAGAAGAAGCATGGGCCATGAATACAGATCACAAATACAGGTATAACACAATCAATGTGCTAGAAAATGCAATCGGAATGAATTTGAGAAAATGGATAGAATTAGAAACAGATCCTTGATCTGTTGTACGTACAGCAATGGAGCGGCCGGTGTCAAGGCACTGCACAGTGCACACCAGTCTCATCAAACGTCCCAAAGGGAATCTATCTCATCTGTGATCTTGACATGATTTATCTTCTGGCTGTAACTCTCAACACGCTTGTCTGAACCTGAGTTGTTCACACATAATATTGGACAAGCAGCAATCTTCCAAATTACCATGCAGTAGTAATGGCTCTTTCTGTTCATGTAGTTGAGTAGTAATAAAGTTTACACATATGAAAATGCTGTACCATATGGCGTATAGCCCTTGCAGCTTTCTGAGAGGTGAATCAATCACAGTCCCATTACTGCTTCATTTCAAACAACCAAGCTCTGCACTTTCTTTCTCAAATCTTCCCATGGCCGGTTTGTGCCTTGTTAAGGTATGACCGTATGAGATCCACTAGATCTAAAGAGTTTTTTTTTCTCCTTCAGCCGGAGTTGGAATGGTAGCCAATTATTTGACAAGATGTTTCATGATGAGAAGGGCGATCGACCTCAACTTCTAGACCTCAAGTGTACCATCATCTAAAGGAAAGAGGAAAGAGACGAGGGGAGAGACGTCTCTAATTTTTTTCCTAAGTTGGGTGAGTGACTCCAGGGGAGAGACGTCTCCTGATTTTTTTCCTAAGTTACCTCACTCTAGCCGGTTACCCCAGGAGACCTCAAGTGTACCATCATCTAAAAGCTCAGCTAGGCCTAGGATGATCAAAATCAGTAGAGACCTCCTGTTTTAGGTGGAAAATCTTCGCAATGCGTTCGGACATTTGATGGGCTAACTTCTCGCTCATTTCTCCTGTCTAGTTCGTATCTTCGAGTGTGTGTTCCATCATCGACGACGACAAACAATTCACTGGCAGGTTCCGGTTGCGCCTTGATGAAAATGGTCAAGGAAGGCAATGAGTTTGCTGAGGAAGCCTTTTCACCTCCTGCAGATTTTACTGTCCTTTGATCCTCACTTGGCATCTACCCCCTTCTGAGTTCTCAGTTCTCACTCGCTCAGAGCCTCAGACAGTCAGTGACTCGTGAGGATCAGTCAAACGATCGATCAAAATCTCCATCAAGATCGACCAGTAATCACTCCCTCATCATTTGCCATCTCACTATCATCTTTCAGGCTCCTCTGGTTTGGATGCACCCAGGCTTCCTTGTAGGACTGATCGCTATCCAAGCTTTGTCGCTGAAACTGTGACCAGCAGAGCCATCAGAGAAACAGCAACCGAAAGAAGAGAAAGAAAGAAAGAGAAGGCTGCGGTGGCCATTACGCCAACAGTGAGCATCTAACGACTGACGAGTATCCGCTTGTGATTTGCACGGGAAAACTTAAGTCATCGTGTAATTTCTAACCTCTGGCCGTCGTTTTAGCCTCTGGCCGTGGGAGGCGAACACGAAACTAGGGCTGTCAAGATAAATCGACGCACGGCAATAATCACTTGATGGACCAGGGCCTAACTTTTGCTGACCTTTCGGTAAGGAACCCAAGGATAGAGCTTTCAGGTTGTGACCGTAGGACCTCTAGTAATGATATCAACAGCCAAAGATCAGGATTCAGAGGAGATAACGAAAAGACAAGTTCCAGACTTTTCCAACTTTCACCAGAGAACACAGAACTTGAGACAGGGAACATTGAAATTTAACATAGCTCAATTCAGGGGGGGGGGGCTTTCGTTTCAGAGTTCCAACTGACGAACACGAAAATGGAAGGGTAATTATGCGACAAGAACAGGAAAGCGTTAATGAATTTAATCTGATGACAAGCATCACTTCGAAAAATTAGAGAAACCATGGTGGTTGTGTCAGCGTAGATGGACTGTCCTCGAAATAGAAGGCTCTCAGAGCAGCAAACAAAACTGAGGAGGCGACGATGAAGCCCCCTCGAAGAAGCCTGATCCGCTGCACTTATAATCTTGTGGTAGAAACTTTTGCATATACTGATGAGCGCTACTAGTACAGCAACAATTTAACGCTCTGCTGCTCCCGTCGATGGCCTGCAACTCCTCCAGAGGTCAGTCATAGAAAAATGTCACCATATCCGCAACTCTGGCGTCTTACCGTCCATTGTTACATAGGCTGCCTTTAATCTGCACCGAGCATATCAAATGCCCCTGCACAAGAAGCTTATAAGATCTTCACAAATGGTTGTACATCCTCCCTTGGCCCCTCAAGTGAACGATACATGTATAAGATGTCCATGTCGCTGGTCTTCTCGTTCTCAGACTGGCTATTTATCAACTCCACCACCATCTGCGGCAGCTGGCGTGCCACCTCCTTGCAACCTCGCAGCGTTAGGTTGCAGCCCGACATCCAGACGAACCGCATGTTATAGAAATGGTGCATCCCGGAGAGGAGGCCGGCATCACCAAACGGGCAGTCCCTTATCTCAAGCTTCTCTAGCTTCGTGCACCCCTGGAGGATGTGTTGCAGTGCCAGATCACTCTTCCCAGCGAACGCCACAGAAAGCGTCCGCAAGGACTTGCCATACTTGCCAATGTACTCAAATGCTCGGTCAGTCAGGCGTCCAGATGTGGAGAGCCTAGTAAGCTTGCTGCAATTCTGAACAACGGCGCCAAACCCTTCATCCATAGGCTCTCCAGTCACATGGTCGGGCTGGTGCCGCCCCATTATACATAGCCGGAATACCTTAAGCTCCAGGCAGTTTTGCGACATGGTGATGACAGCAGCGTTGGTCATTCTCTGGCAGAAGTACAGTATCGAGCGGAGCCCACGGCAGCCCTCGGAGATGGCAGTAAGCCCAACCTCCGACACCAACTCATCGGCGTCCTCCTGTGCGTGCAATGGGAGCACACGGAGGACCTGGAGCTTCTTGCAGCATCTCGCCACAGCCTGGAGCCCCTCGTCGCGCACCGAGTCGAGCACCTAGCACACAACTCACCATCAGAAAACCAGAACCACACAGCCCAGGTAAAACCAAGCCGATGAAGCAATCCAGTTAGTACCCATAGCGTCTCGAGACTGTAGCATCGCCCGATGAAGAGCTGGACTTGATCGGGGTTGACCGGGGCATAGCTCAAGTCGAGGCTCGTTAAGTTGGCGGACACCGAGATAATGGTGGGCAGGTACTCCGGCGCGAGATCACGGAAGCCGGACAACGAAACGAGCGTGTGCGCCCGCCCGGCCGACGCGAACGCGGTCGCCATCTGCCCAAAGTCGAGCCCCTCGTCCTCAGCACCTTCCCCCGGTCGGAACGTGCCCGTGCCGAGGTGCGTCAGGCGAGGCGTTAGCGCCATGAGCCGGCGCAGCAGCCCGAGCGAGACGTGCCGGTTGACGCCCAGGCGGCTGAGCCGCGGCGAGCGCGCCACGAGCGCCTCGAGCGCGGCGAAGGCCACCGGCGGCGCGAAGCACTCGAAAGAGAGCGACTCCAGGTCGGTGGGTCCCGGCGGGAACGCCGCCACCCAGTCCACCACCTCGTCGTCCTCCTCCTCGTTCATCTCGCAGTCCACCACGTCGAGCACCCGCAGCCCCCTGTGGCAATCAACAAGAGAGCAATAATACATCTCTCGCATCAAATACGCCATTACCACGTAAGAGCAATTAAGTTGGAATGGAACGGAATGGCATAGAGGAGGCGAGGTGAGGTAAGGAGATGCATTACCTGCAATGGGAGGCGAGGGAGGCGAGGCCGGGGGAGGAGAAGCCGTCGCAGAGGAAGAGCGAGAGGTCCCGGAAAGATGCGGGGAGGTAGCGGGCGAGGAGGTCGAGGTCGGAGTCGGTGACGGTGATGCGCTTGAGGAAGAGGGAGCGGAGGGCGGGGAAGGCGGCGGAGGCGAGGGCGGCGGCCCAGGGGCGGAAGGCGGAGGCGGCCCATCCGGGGGGCAGGAGGTTGAAGTCATCGAAGCGGGGGCGGCACTTGAGGAGAATGTGGCGCGCGTTGGGGAAGCGGCGCGCGGCGCGGGCGGGGGATGCGGCGAGGATGTTGCGGACGGCGATGGAGAAGCGGGTGGCGGACTCGGCGCGGCGCCAGGAGCGGCAGACGAGAGGCGGCCCCGCGGTCGCGGGGCGAGTCGAGGAACTGGAGCACCGTCTCGAGGACGTTGTCCAGTACCTGGTCGGGCGGCGGCGACGCGCGCGGCCGCTTGGGCGCGGGAGGCTGGACCTCGTCCTCCTCGGACATGGCGCGCCGATGATTGGTAGTGGTGTGCGGGTGGCGAGGAGGAGAGGAGATGGAGCGGCGGAACAGCGGAGGGAGGTGGCTGATGCCGCGGCGAGGCAGGCTGGGGCTGGGCGGTAGCCTGGTAGGGGTCTGCGGGTGCTCTTCCCTTTCGCCTGGCCCGCCCGCCAGACATCTATAGGACGACTCGCTGGACAGGGGGCTATAGGCCTCATTATTTGTACCTTTCTGTTCAGGGTGCGTGCACACCTGGCCATGCGGTCCGCGGGGCACGGCACCGAACTGGATAGGGCACCGCTCGTCTCAACAAGTTTTCGTGCCGTGTCATACCGACTTAGTGTCTAATTTTTCATTGAGACACGATATAAAGAGAGATTAGACCGTGCCGGATCGGCTTAAACACGTTTAGTTCGACGGATCACGGATAGTCCGTTGAGTATGATGACAAGTATTTTATTATCAATTATAAATAATTTTACTATCAAATCGTTTGTCTGTATTCAGAAGAGTGCAGTAACCTTAACATAAGTAATTTTAGTGTCAATCACAAGCAATGAAAAATTATTCCGATACTGTGCCGAGGTGTCAGGTCTAGTTAGCATGACTCATTTACTATTCGTGACGTATTCTATCTAGGTTAGGCCAATATTTTTGTGACTCAGACTAAGACGGTTGGTCCGATTCATTTGGCCAGGCCTAGTTGTGTGATGCTGTGACAAATACTACTACAATGTTTCTTCCGTTATTTATCCTATCATGGATTCATTCGTGTACATTTTTTTCTCTTGTTATTTATCGTATCACGGATTTATGTATTCAACAATGGATTTATCCGGTAAAGGCGTTGCTAGCGCGCACTTATCGGTCTATCATAAAGGTTTAACGTGGTTGAGCTGTTGTGCAAAACTAATTAAACCACTTCTATCCCAAGTTCCACGGCGCACTCAATACTTTTTGGTGACGTGCCAACGCTGATATGTCAACTCACACACCTTAAAATTGCAAGCAACGATGGCATTTTGCCGCCTTACGGCATGCCCGAGGCAGCTTTTTTGTAAGCTGCAAAGCATCCTTGTGTTGAAGAGTTGCACTGAGGCAAAATGAGAATATTCGTACTCAACTATAAATTTAACAAAAAGAATAAAAAAAAGGCCATCAAAAGGCGCATATTGAGCATGACAAGCTAGAGACGGTTGAAGGGTGCTATATCTGGTTCCCCTCAAAATTGGATTCAGAACCGGGGTTAAGGACTTAAGGTGTAAAGATGCCGAGGATAAAAATCGGATGTGTCTAGGTATCATCTGGATATTTTCTTTCTAATAATCATATAGATTTAAGATCGTTAGATTAGAGATCCAGCGACCCTTTTTTTAGGAGGGGGGATTTTTTTTGGAGGGGGTGGGGGAGAATTCATAGACATTGGTTCTCTAATCCAGTAGTCACAAATCTATATGATAGTTAGAAAAAATATCTGGATGATGTTTATTAACACCCATTCTCATTTACCTTCACAAGGGTTTCTTTATCGACGCTGAGGACATTTGAGTTGAGATCAAGGATTTGTCCTAAGAGAGTCAGAGGGTAATTAAACGCTAGGGTAGAGCTAGGATTTGCTGATTTGAGAGAAGTAGGAGGTTGGGATTGGGAAGCAAACTATTGACTATTCGCCATTGTAAAGTGATTGCTAATTTCTCAAGCTGTAAAGACGCCCCGGCATGCTAGTGATGAAGAAACCCTTGCGAGTAGGGGCGGAGCCACCATCGACGAGCCGTGGACTTCACATGGGCGGAGAGTGGGGCATCGCGTGGGCGCGTGGCGTCTGACACCTTCACCGTCGGCGGTTACGACTGGGCCATCCACTTCTTCCCCACCTGCAATGCCTCAGAGGTTCATCGCGGCTTCTTCTCGGTGTTTCTCGAGCTCATGGATAGAGCTGACACGGATCAGGCAAGGGCGTCCTTCACGTTGAGGCTGGTCGACCGACTCACCAAGAAATCACCCACGCACTCAGCGGCTCCGAGCAGGGATGAAGCCACCACCCAGCGAGCCTGGTGGCTGTCTGGGCTCGTAGACGACGACCTGTGGAATTCGCGTGGGCGGAGAGCCGGGCGTCGCATGGGCCCGTGGCATCCGACGCCTTCATCGTCGGTGGCTATGATTGGGCCATCCGCTTCTTCCCCAACAGCCAGTGACGGAGAGAGGGTGGGGGCTGGCACCCCATGCAGCCATGCAGTTTGAGCCCTCCACTGCAGCCATGCAGTTTGACTAGTGACTAGTGAGCGCCCCTGCATGCATCATGCAGCCCAATTACAATTAGTCAATTAGCTCAGTGCCTCAGTAGACAGCAGTGAGTCACTTCGTGTCTTCGTATACGCTAATATGCGACGCTTCGTATTTCAGCCGAGAAGGAGGCGAAGCAACTGCGGGCTGCGGCTCTTCGTATACGCTAATACGCGACGCTTCGTATTTTTCTTATCGCAGCGCAGCGCAATCGCAAGCGTATACGCCGTTGCATGCTCGCCAACCGGGACTGGGGAGTCCGCCACTCCGCCGTCCGCGTCCGCCCGCGCCCGGCAAAGTGCTGAAGTGCAAACTCGCCTCCGCGGCTCCGCCGACGCCGTCCGTCCATCCGTCGCGGTCCCCGTCAGGCGTCAATGTCACTGCGTCAGGTAATCTCTCTGACTATACGGTCTCTACTTATTGTCCATATTGCCTCCCTATATCCAATTCCTGGCTCCGCCTCTGCCAACAGCAACACCTCATAGGGTCACTGTGACTTCTTCTCGGTGTCCCTCAAGCTCATGGCTTGAGCCGACACAGATCACGCAAGGGCATCCTTCACACTGAGACTGGTCGACCGGCTCACTGGGAAATAGCACAGGCGCTCAGCAGCTTTGAGATTGTTCACCATCAACCAAGCTACCTAGGGATTTCATACAGACAGAACAAGGTCGAGCCTCATGGAGGCATCGGTGACACCATCTGTGCCGGCAACTAACAATGGCATCACGGTTGAGTGCGTGGTTGAGGTCGTTAGGGAGCCACGTCTCTCCGCGCGCACCAACAAACCGTGCATATACATGGAGATCGAGGCGCCAGCGGTAGTGGGTGTCCTCGGCGAGCTGCTGGAGAAGGAGGGCGCGGACGTCGCCGCCTTCTTCATCCGAGGGAAGGCCTTCGCCGCGCACAGGGCGGTGCTCGCCGAGGTGTCCCCGGTGTTCAAGGCAAAGATCTGCGGGCCTATGAGGGAGAGGGACGTCACGGCACGTGTGCCCATCAAGGACATGAATCCCACGGTGTTCCGCGCCATGCTGCATTTCATCTACTACTCCTCACTGCTTGCCGCCATGGATGGCCTAAGCAGTAAGCAGGCGCAACAAGGGGCAGATGATGCAGCACCTGCTCATGGCTACGGACTGCCACATGGTTGACAAGCTGGCATGGACGTGAAACAGAGAGCCGAGCGTCACATGGACGCGTGGGCATGGGTGGTGTGCCCGGGCTCCAGAAAAATTATGGCTCCGCCACTGGCTCCGAGATTATTCGCAACTAGCCAAGCTACCTAGGGATTTTATATGGATAGAACAAGATTGAGCCTCACGGAGGTGTTGGTGGCTCCGTCCGTGCTGGCAACTGACAACGGCATCACGGTTGAGTGCGTGGTCAAGGTCGCCAGGGAGCCACACCTCTCTGCACGCACCAACAAGACGTGCATGTACACGGAGATCGAGGCACCGGCGGCAGTGGGCGTCCTCGGCAAGCTGCTGGAGAAGGATGGCGTAGACATCGCCGCCTTCACCATCCAAGGGGAGGCTTCGCCGCACACAGGGACAGGGCAGTGCTCGCTGAGGTGTCCCTGGTGTTCAAGGCGGTGTGCGAGCATGGCGGTCATTGCTAATCTCTGAACTTTTCATACAGATGAGCTTGCCCATTCGAAAAGGCAGTTCAAATCCAAAATAAATTCCCACTCTTGCCCAGTCCACATGCACCCCAGGACTTTTGTTTACAACACAACAGTAAAAGAGCGAGAGATAGGCCAAGGCAAGGTTCTTCGGTTTTGTTTCTTCCCATATCTTTTATTGTGCTTGGTCGGCCTTTCAGGCAGGGATTGCTGTCAGTCAAGGCATTGGGATTCTTAGTGCAAACCAATAGTTTAAGCACGCTTTTTAGTTGCACAGTTCTTTTTAGAAAACAAGAAGCACAGCTCATACTGTCCCAAAATTTTCTATTCTCCAAATATGTTCGATCTATGAAGCCACCGCTATGTTGTTCACCTTGCTGTATTCAAAAGGCCGATTTATATGTTAAAGACTTTGGAGAGAATCCTAAACCAAAGCTCAGGACAGCATCGAAACTAACCATTGTCTCTGTTCCTGTCGATCGGCAGCACTTTTCGCATCTCCAAATCAAGCTTTTCGCTTGCATACTCCGTATATTATAAGCGGCAGACTCTCCGGCCGAAGAGATGGGTCACATCGCCTTTATTACGCTTTTTTGCGAAAAAGCCCTGCTTCTTGAAATCGTAGAGGTCATCCGTCCTCGCAAAGCAGTCCTCGCTTCGCAAATGATCTCTGCCGGTTTTTTCTAGAAAGCCCCCTCCACTTCACCGATAGCAACCCGCGATTTCCAAAATTACGTATAGATCCTTGTTTAGTTACGTACAGGTCCTTGCGGGTCCCTTTTTTGCGAAAAAACCCTTTGGTTCCTCTGAAATTACGCGTACGTCCTCGATTTTTTTTAGAGAACCGCTCCACGGATTTTCGTCTCTTTTACTTCGGTCCACACGGTGGCTGACGCGATGTGGCGCCGCGCATACATGGCTAGTTTCTGAATGACATGCAAAGATGAAAGAACATGCTTGATGCTTCAGAAACTAAGTATGTGTGCAATGCATCAAGCATGACCCTCCTAGTTGCACTTGAGCAGTGCGCGGAATGAGCATTCGGTGCTTGCAGTCATCTCATGTTCTCTCGAGGCCCTGTCTGTCTGTCTTGCGAGTTGCTGCTATTCAGGGCTTGAGATGCCAGGCAAATTCAGTCACAAGCTGTTGACAAGATGACAATAAATTCTTTAAGCATAGTCTCAAAAAAAAATAAAGGAATTATCGTTTACTTACAACTCTCTTGAATTTTCTAGGATCTTCATATCTGTCCTATAAAAGAATCTAGTGCTAAATAATACCCTAACATCTAATCCTCTCGTGCATCCTCTGCTTTGAATGAGTAGGGTTAAGTGCTTGGTTACTTAGTTTCTCTCCATGATCACCCCTATGATTTATATAGTCTCTCCAAACCCTTCTTCAATATAGAGTAGAAATCTGTAGGACCCGAGATGGCAATCAAAAGGGGTGAATGATACCTTCAAATTCAACTTACCTAGGTCATATTTCAAAATATTAACTCCATTAGCTACTGGACAATAGGAAGATCAGATTAGTTCACAAAGAATGAACTCACACAAACGCGAAAGCAAAATGGAGTTCAAGCGGCAGACTCTCCGGCCGGGGAGATGGGCCACGTCGCTTTTTTGCGTTTTTTTGCGAAAAAGCCCATGCACTTTGCGAAATCGTGTAGAGGTCCAATGAAGACTAAAAGGTGAGGTTGCAGAAGACTGACAGTACATTATGTATTATCTCTCCGATAAGGTAAAGTACTCGATGATCAAAGAGAATTCGCCAAAGAAATTATGGAAGGACTTAGAAGAATTCTATATAGCAAAGTCGCTGACAAATCGATGGGTGCTAAAGTGACAACTGTACAGGTTGCGTAGGGAGGAAGGTATACAGTTCGTTGACCATCTCAATGTCTTCAACAAGCTTATCACATAGCTGACTAGTGTAAATGAGAAAATTGAGGAGAACAGCAAGGTCGTCATATTAGCATCATTTGTACCACCACCACGAGAGCAATTGTTGATGAATATTTTTGTAAAAAAACCACTCTCAACTTTAATGAGGCGGTTGCATATCTCTTGAAGGCGGAGTCCTTGAAAAAAAACACCGGAATCTTCATCTTGGGTGATCAAACATTGGCTATAATAGGTGTTGTAGGCAGAAACAAAGGTCAAAAGAAGAAAATAGTAAGACCAAGGGCACACCTGAATGCTATCTATGTGACAAGGAATGTCACATAATAAAAGATTTTTCGAGTATGAAGCAAGTAAAGGGTGTATGCTCTGTGGTGGTAGCAATGGATGATTCGGGCATACTAGTCGTCAATCAATCAGGCACTTCTTATAGATGGATATTAGATTTATGTTGTTTCTTCCATATATGTTTGATGAGGGAGACGTTTGATGAAGAATCTCTAAGCTCAGTGAATGAAAATTTTCACTTAGCGGATTGCAAGGAATATGCAATTACTGAGGTGGGAACTGTTACATTGGAAATATATTATAGAGCATATCGCACATTGTGGAAGTTCGGTATGTTCCCAATTTAAAGAAGAATCTAATATTTGTGAGATCGCTTGAACTTAAAGGTTGTGAGGTATCACTTCTAGGTGGAGTCATACGGGTTACCTGGAAAGGGTAGGTAATTATGAAAAGTATCTGGAATAATGGAGGATATCGATTAAAGGGTAATCTTAAAGGTGGAGCAACCAATGAGAGGTCTAATAAAAATCTAGGTTAGGAGAAGGAAACCATGTCATCAACGGTAGGTACTCATATCTCATTTGTATTTATATGCGAAACTGCAACGATAGTTGTAAAATCTAGTAGACGCAAATGCGACGGTACGAGCTATTAGAAGAAAGAAGACATGGTGGGATCAACCACACGGTACCGGGGAGCAGATGAGGTTAGAGGTGGTACAAACCTATGGCATGGAAGGCTGTATGAGCAAGAGGTGTAGTTAACCAAACTATACAACGAAGGAGCTCTTAAGTGGAAGGTCCAAGCATGTTAGCCTGGATATAGACACTGACACACATATTGTGGTGATGTGCATGAGTCCATGTGGTGGGGCACTCCTAGAGGTGGGAGGAAAAATGAAAAAAGAAAAAAGAAAAACAAAAAGGGTGGAGTCGACTTAGAGCGAGTTCTTGGAGGAGCACAGTGACTTCAACGGATAAGAGTCAATGTGGAGATTATTAAATTAGGGTGACTCATATATAGTCTTTTAGAATTTAGAAAGGTGTGCTATAAAGAGTCCTAAATGAATCATATTAGGATCAAAACTCCTACTCTTATTTAGATTAGTATTCTTACTCTAAATTGGAGAAAGGCTAAGAGAGACTATATAAAACCATATGAGTGACCATAGAGCAGTGTTCAAGTAGGCACTAGGTGCTAGGCGGGCGGCAAGCAGGGGCCTAGTGCCTAGGCCACTTAGGCGGGAACTAGGCGGGGCCTAACCGACCGACTTTGGCATAGTGCGCTACGAGCAATATTAAGACATATGTGATATTTAGAGGAAGAATATTGTTACCTGGAGTAACTTGTAATGTGGTAAATTCGATAAATGATGATGGACACTTCATCACTTGATATAAATGTTTCATGTAATTGTAAACCTGCACATTAAGAACTACGCAATACATGAGATTCTTGACATGTGGATAATACGATACAACTATTGTTCTTTAGACTTCTATGTAAGTATAAAAGAATAAAAAATAAGAAATGGCTACAAGACAATAAAACATAGTCACATAGATAAAATAAAAATATAAAACATAAAAATATGCCCGTGACCCGTCGGTGGCCATCTCTCTCTACCGATCTCTCTCTCTCTCTCCAATATCTTACCGTCGCTCACTCCCTCTCAGCCTTGCCATCTCCCATCTTCGCGACTCCAGTACTCCACCAATCTCGCCGAGTCGCTAGCCATAATCTCAGTCTTCTCGGCTCCCTCCCTCGCTCTCCATTTCTCCCCCGGTTCCTCCTCACCTCCTCAGCCTCCTCAGCCCTCGTCGGTCTCCACCCTCATGGGGCCACCCGGCCGTGACAGCGCGACAGTAGGGAGGTGAAGGGGGAGGGGGACTGGGGGAGGCGAAGAGGGCGAAGAGGAGGGAAATCGAAAAGGGAGGGGGAGGCAGAGAATGCGAAGGAGAGGGGGAGGCGGAGAAGGCGAAGGGGAGGGGAGGCGGAGAAGACGACGGACAGACACAAGGGCATGGACAGAGGCTAAAGGGAAGACAAGTATACAACGAAGAAGGGGAGGAGGAAAGGCAGAACACACCTGGTGGCTGGGCGAGGTGAAATCCGGCGAGGCAACGAGATGGTGTTTATAAACAACGACGAGGTCGAATCCGGCAAGTCAGTGGCGACGACAGCCCCGTGCACACGCGAGAAGAAACGTCAGCTCCCCATGTGGCGTCCTCATTGGCTTGACTATTGGTATTTAATATTTAAACTCCTTTTCCTCCCTTTGTTATATACCTCATCTCTGTTCTCCGCCTAGGCAGCCGACACGCCCGCCGCGGCCGTCGCAATCTCCGTTCTCAACCTTTTTGCGATGTTTGATGGCACTTGGTAATGTTTTGCAATTTGATGCAGTGGCAGGATTTATTCAGAGAACAGACATCACATCATGCTTAGCCACTTCACATTGGCCGGTGGGTGTCGGATTAGTTTACTATATTTTTGGAAGGATTGGTGTAGTTTTACTTTACGTGCCGCTCCTTGTTTATTAGCGTGATATTCAAAACACCCGATCGTTGATTGGGTCGTTATGAGCACTGCGGTTACTTTTTTTTTTGTTATATTGCAGATGAGCTGTCATCTCCTAACGCCAAAAGTCACGCACTATTATTTGACCTGCCAATAGCATAATGCATTTACCCACAGGGAGAAATAAAAAGAGATAATTTTTTGTATACCACTAAAAGTTGTCTCGATCACTAATTTATCACTAGAAAATTTTCGTTTCTCTTTACGCCATCGAGTTTCTTCTCTGCTCCCTTTCATGCCATTTTTTGTCGCTTTCTCCTCAACTGGCACACGAATGTAGAGGAGAAACTTTCCTCGTCGTCCCACGCCGCAAGTCCTCGCGCCCACACCAAGAGCGCCCATGGAGGTGTCGGAGCAAGCGTCATGGCAGGACGACTTCCTCTGCCCCATCTCGCTCGAGGTCATGCAACGCTCCGGCCACACCTTCGAGTGCCACAGCATGCAGCGCTGGCTCGACGGGGGCACCTCACCTGCCCAATCACCAACCTGCCGTTGCCCCCGTCCTCGTCGAGTCGTCGCCCATCCCCAGCCACGCGCTGCACCGCCTCATAGCGGCTGTGTCGCCGGTGGCAGCGGAGGGAGGTGCTGGAGTCCGACTCGGCGGTGGTGCTGATGTAACACGTGGCGGTAGGGGACGAGGCGGCAGCCAGGGCGCTCCGCGCTCATGCACCTGAGCCTCAACGGCGATGATGCACTCGTGGGGCTCCTACATGGCTGAGAGAGAGAGAGGCTGTCCTCGAGGGCCGCGACAGCGGGGTGGGGGTGCAAGCGTCCTGCTTGGGTGGTAGAGGAGGAGGACGGGCGACGGGGGCTCATCATGGGCGGTGGCAATCGGCAGATGCGGCTACTGCAGCGTGCAAGCGAGAATGGGGGAGAGAGAGAGAGAGCAGGAGAAGGAGGTGGCAATTGGGGGCACGAGAGAGAAGAGAGATGGGTTGAGGAGAGTGGAGAAGGAAGAAGACGAAGGTAAGATGAGGATTTTTTTTTTGGGTTTAACAGCGGCTTCAGCTAACAGAGCCGATGGAAATGGCGTGAAAAGGAAGAAAGGAAAAACTCGGTGACATACAGAGAAGCGAACTTTTTCAGTGGCAAATCAGGATCGAAACTCATACAAGAAATTATCCCAAATAAAAACTAGGGGCAAAAGTGGCCACCTTTCTCAGTGGACTTCCCCTGCATATCTTGACAATCTTTTTTTGGTTGAACTGATCATTTACAACTCAAACTCCCAAAGTACTAGTGAACCTTACATAGAACTGTGCGTCTACACAAGTACATTGTTTCTGATCCATCGCATTGCTATCCCAGTGTCTCCAGGTCGATCATAAGTACAAATTCTCTTAATTCGTTTCAAGGCTTGCATGCATTCAAGGTATTCTGCTTTGCTGATCTTTTGACGAGGTACATGATGCGATATTCGGTTCTGATTTTGTTTTTTCTCTACAAGCAAAGTCAATTACTTTCCTGAAAGATGATAAAGGCACAACTCAGATTGTCCCCTCAGGCGCTTACTGCACCCTGGCCTCACGATATTGCTAGGGATTTTTCCCCCTTACAAAAACACAAATTATTGATGCCAAGTCCTGATTTTGTCAAATAAATTTTCTGCTTCGTGTGACAGTAGCTGATTGATTTATCCAATAAACTTACACAGCCTGTTCAAACATTTTTTTTAAAAAAAAATCACGCTGCACTGTGCCATGTGACTCCATATCAACTTCTGTTCATCAAAGCATATAATTTTCTTGAGTCCTTTCTGATTATAAACTATTTTATTTCATGGTGGGAATACGTTTTGATCTGTCCCATGTTAGTTGTTATTTATATAATGCTGACCATACACTGTACTTTTTATTATTTGTTTACAAGCTTGAATCAAACCAGCTACTACAGTGTCTGGAGATCCTCCACGCTAACTAATTAGGCAAAATGACATTCAAGTTGTGTTGCTATGGCACCTATTTTCTCATGTTGCCCCCAAATTATAAGCTTCTTAATGCATGACAGCACTTCAGCTGTGTGCATGCCTGCACAATCTAGCTTAGACCTAATGTGTGCATTATTATGTGTATATGCATGCCTTGGAAAAGTACTTCCCTTTGCTGGCCGTGTTTTTACATTCATTATATCGCCAAAATACACAGGGAGATGGAGATAAGGAAGAAGCAAAAAAGGTAAGGTCATACATATGGTTCATCTCCTCCCATTCAGGCCCAATCTATTATTCGACACACAGGGAGGAGCTACAATGACGTTTGATTTGATATTCGGGGCCGAGCACTAAAACTACGGATAGTCTTCTTTAAAGCATAGCTTCTTTTGAAAGTCTTTTGGGTGTGTTTACGACTTTTGTTTTATAGCTTTTGAATTATAGCTGTATGTGTGAGAGAGTATGGAAAAAGATAATCGTATGTACTTTTGCCCGATATAACTGAAGTCGTTATAGTGTCTACTACAATCGACTATTAGACACTGTCTTGTAAAGACACTTCGTTTAAAAACTAGTTAAGTCAGAACCTGAAAAGAACGGGCCCATATCTAGGATTCTTGAACTGACCATTGTTTTGTTCAAACTAAAAACATGTAATAGTTTCAGTTTCAATTTTACTAAGACATTTATTCAACAAACAACGCTATCGTCTTTATGATCTATGAACTCCCATTTGTTAAGACTACAAGGGAAAGACAGTGATCCAGAAATAAACCACACGGACAGGGTAGGCCAAGGGCCCAACGTGCTCGTCAATACAACTGAAAAGACGAAGTGAGCTCTGAATTCTGAATCTAATCGCCTTTTTAGCCTTTAACTCCTTCCTAATTTATGTATGCATACAGCCATTAAACAGATGGTTGTTCTCTCATGCACGTGAAAGACCATTCGCTTTTTTCCCGTTCTATTCCGCTCATAAAAAAAAAAGAAAGGTTGCCTTTTGCAACTCATGCTCTCAATCGGCCCGCTCAAATTCAGGATATATATTGTAAACAAAAGAAGGAAGCAAATAGATATAGTAGTGGTCATGAAAAGACCCAAATTTAGGTTAATAAAAGCTGTAGTAGTTCATGGGAGGTGTGGTGTGGCCGTGTGGGAGCCAACGACCGATTGCCGCCCAACTTTTGCCGGCTCTGATCTCTTTATCGGTGGTGGTAGGTCGCAGGTTCAGCGGGGGCTCAGATTTCAAGTGAAACGGTAGGTACCCATCCTACCTACGTAGAGAAAGGCAGAACCGGCTGCGTTCGCGTGCTGTCAATCGGGCGGATTGGATCGGCAGCGGCCCAGCCCATTGAAACGGCTTATAAACGAAAGAAGCAGGCAGCAGCGTACCTGCCTCGGCCGGCCCATCGTGGCCGCGCGCGCGCGCGTGACGGCGTCGTGCTGGGCGTGCGCTCCCCGTGCCGTGCCCCGACGAAGGGCACCGTAGAATCTGTCTCGGAGACGCAGTGGAAGGCGACGCCGCGCTCGCGAGATGCCCGAGACGTGCCGCCACCCGCGGTCGCGCGGTGCGGTCGTTCCGGTTCCTGCGATGCATGATTCCGCTTGGTGGGCTTCCTGGCTCGTTCTTTTGTACCTGGCGGTAAGTGGTAACGTGCTCTTTCCGTTTGCGTGGGCCGCGCCGCGTCGCGAACTCACCGGATGGGCCAGTTGCTACCGTGGGCAAGCGGCTCGGCTGGGTACTCGCCTGCTCGGCCGACAGGGCTCACGTGCTGTGGGCCTGGGGGTTGGGGGGCGAGAACCATGGGCAAGGCAGGCAGAGTCCAAAGGCTGAAATAAGACGTTGCTGTACGAAGCAGCGCTTTTATTCGATTGGATGATGGATCCGTCTCGCCTATAGGACAGGCATGTGGGACCTGTAACTATTAATGCGTTCGCCGACCTCGGGCGTTACACGGCGTAGCGTTTCGGGTTTGAAAATGCGCACGCCAGATCAGAGCGGATATCCTTTCCACTACGCTAAGCTAGCCTAAGGCACCTTCGTGGCTAAGGATAGGGCTGTTCATTTATATATATATATATATATATATATATATATATATATATATATATATATATATATATATATATATATATATATATATATATATATATATAAAAATACATTCTACACCGGGTGTAGTTACACCCACCTCTGATATACCACCTAAACAAATTTGAAATACTCCTTTATCACTTTAGGTACATTTGTATACTAATTATAAGATACTCCAATGTGAACCACACGAAAAACTTGTAAAGATATATATATAGAAAAAATCCTTATTACTCCCGGGTGTAATTACACCTAGGTCATCCACCGTTGATAACTTGGAGATTCGTATTGCAGTCATAGCATAATGAGTTGAACGCATACGGGTTTGAGGAGTAATTGATCCACATCCAATATCTCTCAATCCAGAAATCTCCCGAAGAAAGCACGTACTACCAAATCCATTCAACAACTTACCATTTTATAGTCTTGCGGGAAAAAATCGTTACGAAGCACCGAGTAGAAACTTAATTAGTCGTTCTGCCTCACGAGGACTCTCCTCCAGATTTCATTCGAGAAAACAATATCTCGTAATACTCCATTCAAGTACATACTTCCATATGGTTTCAGGGCATTTGGATTCAGGCCACATACTCTCATACTCCTTTTAATGAATATCAGTACATTCTGCAATTTGGTTTCAGGGCATTGGTTTTTTACTCAAACCAAGTGACTCCATGCAATAGTATGTCGATTACAACACTACTCCTTATGTTTGTCTGATGTACATACTGCAATTTGGTTTCAGGGCATTTCATCTGTGTGTTTGCCAATTGTGTTTTCATCTTTTTTTATCAATCTATCTGACAACATGCAGTAGTATACGGATTAAAACATTAATCCCGTTTCTCTGTATTCCATTCAGATGCACATACTACCATTCAATTTTAGTGTATTTAGCATCAGACCATTTGGTTTCGTATGCACACACTTCCATTCAGTTTCAAGCCATTTGGTTTCGTACGTACATACTTCCACTCGGTTTGAAGCCATTCAGTCTCAGGCAAGTTACAAAAACCATAGCCAATTTCATTCCAAACAGCTCTCACAATGGGCAGTATGTGTAATGCGATTGAGTATTTCAAATGTCATACATCACCCGGTTACCATGGTACAAACACACAACTACTCCTACCATGTAGTAGTATCCGGATTGTGTTCACATCATTTTTTACAAATCTATCTGACAACAATCAGTAGTACCCGGATGAAACCATTTCTCCCTTTGTTTTCGTATGTACATACTACCATTTGGTTTCAGAATATTTTGATCAGTATATACATAGCTCCATTCAGTTTCATACCATTTGGTTTCAGGCCATTTGTTTCATACGTACTTATTTCTATTCAGTTTGATGCCATTCAATTTCAGGCCATATACAAATAACAATGCCTGTTTCCTTCCATTAAGTTCTCATGATGGGGAGTATGCGTAAACTGACGAGTATTTCAAATGTCAGGCATGGGATGGTTTCCATGCAACACAACGCAACTACTCCTACCATCACGTGATGAGAGATTTACGGCACTAATTCTGCGGTAGGTCTTGCCACAGACTATCTTTTTGCAGTACGTGTTTCTGACGGGTTTCTGCCCTTACGAATCTCTTTTGAACTGGGCGTTATAGGTGATCCAATAACCCAAGTGATCTGGTGGTATCTCGAGATAGATAGACGGTAGATACCATAGGTGTAACTACACCTGGGTGTAGAAAAGAGGCTTCCTAAATATGGTATATATGATAAATACGATACTATTAATTTGGTAAAATATGGTACAATTTATAATACGGTTCGGTATCGGTTAATACTGTTTTATTTCGGTTCGGTATAGATGAATACCATATTTACCAAAGTTGACGTAAATTGAGAACATCACGAGTACACGACAATACGTTAATGCTCTATGCCTCTATCCAGTCCAGTGTGCAGTCTTCAGCATCAATAGCTAAGTAAGTAGCTAACATAGCATAGCTTCAGCTCATATTGGCTCGTTCTTTTTCAGTTTTTGGCTTCTATGTTTGACTTTTCTACAGTAACTAGTTTTTAAACGGAGTGTCTTTTCAAGATGGGGTCTACTAGTTAACTGTAGTACATACTGTACCAACTTCATTTATATCGGCAAAAACCGCATGTGAGTTCTATTACTCTGTAATCTCTCGCACGAATATTCCAAAAGCCATAAGCCATAGCCAAAAATCATAAGTTTCAGCCAAAAAGAACAGGCCCATTACATCGTTATATCCACCGGATATACCTCTTATTGATAAAGGAGAAGATTTACGAAGTAGTCGTAAATCCTCCTTCGGGCGCTCCATGGTCGCAAGCTCTTATATGACCATAAAATCGTAAGTCCTTATACGATTACTCCGTGGTCGTAAGCTCTTCTACGACCATGAAGTCGTAAGTCCTTATACGATTACTCCGTGATCGTAAGCTCTTTTACGACCATATAGTTGTAAGCAGTCATACGATCACCTTGTGATCGTAGTCTATTATGCGGTTTTTATATCCCTAATCGACTTGTCAAACGACGTCTTACTACATCGTGGAGGCGTCTGATAAGGCGGTTAGAACGTACGTTTATCTAATAACCGCACATGATCTCTTTTTGACAACAACTGTTGTATGGTGAGCAGGCCACTGTGTCTCTCTGACAATAACTTATGTCAAACGGTTATCACCCAAAAACGTTAAGGCATCTTCTAGTGGGGCATAATGGCTGTCACTTTATCACCTATTTAAAGGTTAACGTCGGAGGGAAAAGAGAAAAAAGAGCGAAGCAAGACGAGAGATAGTGTATACTCTTTTCCCTATTAAACATGACCTAAGCATTTTGGCTAGTCATGTCAAGTTTGAATTTTGAAGTACTCCTTAGGGCATCCATAGTGTATATGATCCAAGAGGTCTTAAGGTGGGTCTCATCTAAACCTTAAGGCCAATGCTGTAATGTATATAACCCACTAGGCCTTAAGATGGTCCCACTTGTCAGATAAAGAAAAAATGTATTTTAATGCTTATGGCGGTCTTTAGCTTGAGGCCCAGTCTTGGGTTTTGTTTATAGCGCTTGGGTCACCTTGTAATGTATAAGGTCGACCTTAAGGTGGCTTAAGACCCCCTATTTTTGCACACTGTGGATGCCCTTAGGGACGACTTCACTGTTTTATATTTTTATATATAAACTTCGCCGTGTTGTTTAGGGTAGTTTTGAACGCGTGGATTATATATATCGCCCTCAGAGACGGCTCCTCAATTTCGAAAGAAAAAGGCACCCAAAACCAAAAGCGATACCTCCTGCGAAGCAGAGTTCCGAGGCACCCGGGTCCAGGAATCGTTACATCGAGCCCAACGCGGCGCCTGCCAGTATCCTCCGACGAGTGAACCCCACCTCCCCGCCGGCGACATGAATCCGTCTGCCGCAGCCGCCTCCACCGGAGGAGACCACGCCGAGGCGCCCGCGCCCGTTGCCGCCGCTGCCTCGGAATACGCGCCCTACCCGAGGCTCTCGCCGGAGGACGTTGCCCCGCCTCCCCCTTACCACGCCGCCTCCTCCGCGCCGCCCTTCTCAGGCAACCCCTACGTCTCCTCCCCCACCGCCGGCGCCGCGCCCGCCTCGAAATGTGCGTCCTTGACCCTCAAATCTCGTCCTACTTGCTGCCGATTCGAGGAAAACTTCGCAATTTTTCTTACTATCTCGGGATCTTGTATTTTTTTCAGATACAATGGACACGGTGAAGGACGTCCTGGGGAAGATGGGGAAGAGGTTTGGCGAAGCTGCCCGCAAGACGGAGAACATCACCGGCAACTTCTGGCAGCACCGTGAGCTTCAATTTCAAAGTTCTTGCCGTGTGTTTTGCATCAAATTGTCAGTGCTTAGTGTTTGTGTATATTGTCTCTGTTATGGAACTGTGCTAGTATGGAATTTAGCTGGGTGCGTTGCGTTGGTGGCTAGTGCTGGTGGAACTGGCGAGGGGAATTCATGTTGATGGGTTACTGGGTTAGACAAAAATAGAGGCGGCTAGTTTAGTCAGTTTAGTTTATTCTTGTTCCACTGGATTTCGTTAGTGCTTGATTGGGGATTGTGGTGACTGGTGAGCATTGCACGTTATATTAGTGATGAATTAAAGTGCTTTTGTCTAATACCTTCTTCAATGTTTATTCTAAGTCCTTCGCCGCATGTTTGAATTGGGCTCACAGGGAATAGTTGGGGATGCATTATGATCAGGCCTTTTTAGCTTGTGTGATTGGATTGATGTGGAGTTAGTGTTGACGAGAGTAGAGAGAGTTTTTATGAGCTATTTAAATGTACGAAGCGTAGTGAATTATTCCATGTGAAATGTTGATGCATAGTTGATTAGGTAGATTATGCCTATGTTTGCTCAAGCTCTTACAATATAAAGACGCTAATAGGCATTTAAATCTTCATGATGTTTTATAATGTTGATAAACTAAGATAGCTGTGTTGTAGTGAATATGTCAAGACTGTCAGCTCTCCCTCATTTTTTGGATTCATTGATTTTGTGTTGTATTCGTGAATTGAGCTTGCTTTGTTGAGTAGATTATCCGTTATCGTAGTGTGGGGCTCTCAGTATGATATGATAGAAGTAATATTAATTGTCTTGTGGTAGTATGGAATGATATAAGTAATCCTAATTGTCTTGTAACAGTGAAAACCGGACCAAGCATTGCTGATGCAGCAATGGGCAGGATCTCCCAGATCACCAAAGTCATAGCAGAAGGTGGATATGATAAAATTTTTCATCAAACTTTTGATGTCCTCCCTGATGAAAAACTTAAGAAGCCGTACGCATGTTATCTGTCAACCTCTGCTGGTCCTGTTATGGGTGTGCTCTACCTGTCCAATGTAAAGCTGGCATTTTGTAGCGATAATCCACTTGCTTACAACGTTGGAGATAAAACTGAGTGGAGCTATTACAAGGTAAGCCTTTTGATTTGCTCTATGTGTTTTCTTTCTCATATACTGAGATTTTGGTATAGTCTAGGAAGTATGAAGTCTGTTTTACAAAATACAATTGTTGCTAAAGCTTGTTCTGGTATGATAATCAGGCTAACAAATTTCCACTGTAATGAGAATCTTGCTGTAATATACTGTATGCAGTGTGAAGTAGCGAATTGTTTGATATGCTTTTCCTTCTACTTTGTTTTCATGGAATCAGTCATAGTAGTTCCTTCTTTGCCCTTTTGGTCTGAACACTGTGTTCACCAATGCACAAAACACATTTAGCGATATCATTTGCTGATATTATCAATTTCTGAACATAGTTTATAGGAGTCATTCTGTAAAATTGTGTAACTTATCGTTGTTCTCTGTCTGAAACAATAGGTTGTCATTCCCCTCACCCAACTGAGGTCAGTTAATCCTTCGACAAGCATAACAAATGCAGCTGAGAAATACATTCAGGTGGTCTCTGTTGATAATCATGAGTTTTGGTTCATGGGCTTTGTGTACTACGACAGTGCTGTAAAGAATCTGCAGGAAGCATTTCAGGAGGCTCAGAACTTACGAGCCCAGTGATGTGTCTATAGATTGGGACTAGCAAGTCTTATACATTACAGTTGTGATATACTTTGTGTTTCGACAAGTTGGCAGTCGTCCGTGTTTAGTTGGATAGGCGTTGGCATTTGTTGCGATTTGTACTAGCTTTAAACCAGTTTTTGATATGTGACATCGTATGCATCCTGTCATGTTTGCTCTCTGCTGTCTATGATTGGAGCCCAGTTCGCTTGCCGCAATAGCAGACTTAGCAGTGGTGTGTCTGTTCTGAGGTTCGATGCTAGATTGCTAGTACATATCGGACTGATACAATTGAATGCACACCAAGAGCCAATTTGAACCGGTGAATAGAAAGTGATTATTGTCTCTGAACAATCACATCCTTGTACATGGATGGATAGTCCATGATTTCTGGTCATTTCTGTTCTCACTTTTACTGATGTAGCACCCTGCCTGCAGCCATACAAAGTGCTATCTGAACATCCTTGATGGTACTTTTTTAATTGGAGCAGACCCGTATTCAATTCTATGCGCTGATCATAGCATTGGATCAGAGAAGTGCTTAAAACTTACGGAAGACGAATCTTCTGTATAGAAAATCACATGGAAAACAATCTTGCTTACTCGAATTGCAAGTGTTTCATTGGCCACTCGAACCTACGTGGATGCTAATAAACGAGCAAACAGAAGCATGAACCTGACAGGAAAGCATGCTTCTTACTCCGTACTGCACCGCTCCCTTGAGCAGCGTGTTCTAGTTGAGCGACGTCACCCGTGAGTCCTCAGCCGTCCGATCTTCCACGTCTCGGTTTGCCCATTACGCACGCGAGACAGGATCGCGTGAGTGGTAGCAATGTCGGCGTTGTATTCCGTTTCCTCTTCCCCTCCCTTCTAAGCCACCATTGGGCACTCGCAGGGAGGCCCGGAAGGAAGGAAGCAAGCAATTTTGCCTCGCTTCTTGATACATACATACATACCAAGGCATAGCCTGATCTCGAAGTTTGCCGGCTCCAATCTTTCGAGATCGCCCCTCTTTTTTCCGCAATGGCGAACAGCTCCTACGGTTCAAGGTCCGCCCTTTTTTGTTTGATTTATTCTCCTGCTGGTCAAGTTGAACTGTAACATCATGCTGTTGCCCAAGATCCTAGCAAACGAATATCGGATTTGGTCCCTTGCGGTTCTTAATCTAAGCTGCTTTTCCTGTGTTTCTTGAACGCGTGATTCTTGTGGTCTCTTGTAGTTAACGAAGTTTTCCGGTTGGGCTAGGCCTTTCCCGATTTGTGTTCTTGCGCTGCCTCCCTTGCAGTACTACATGAAATTGTGTTATGTTGTTGCGGTTTTGCTTCTTCTCTCTAGATTTCTTCTGGCCCGCTTATCCTGAACATCAATTTCGTGTTTTTTTTCTTGTTTCCCCCCATTTTTAGCCCAAATCTTGGAGCTTGGTTGTTTTTATCTTCGACGAACATGATTTAATGCTGTCCAAATGTCTACCTTCTCTGATTCCAAAGCTCCCCTCAAGTGCTATCATCTCTTACATCTGTTTCGGGTCACGATGGATTGCTCTTAGTTCATCTCCTTATTATTGTTAATAACGAATCTGTGTTATCGCGGTTTGCTTCTGTTTAATTTAATTCAAACTTTTCCTCGTCGACTTCCCAAGAATGGAGTTCCTATTATTTGGGCATTCTTTGTGGTCTAAAATTTGTACCCACTTCCTATGTTGAACCATATATTATATATTTGTGTTCTTATTGTGTTCATTTGTTATCTAATGTTCGGTTCTGCAGGGAAGGGCTGACGGCCAGGTCAGCTGCCTCATCAAGCTCCAGCGAGATTTCACTCCAGATCGACCCAATTAATGCTGATTTGGATGATCATATTCACGGACTGCGTGGACAAATCCACAAGCTAAAATGGGTAAGTGTGTGGATGAATTTCTGTAATCTGTATGAACAAGCTATACTGGAGAAGCTTGTCAAATTCTTATCTTCAATTTAAATGAAACCAGGTCAAATTCTAATCTTCAATTTAAATGAAACCAGTGTGACGACTAGAGCTGTAGGCATTTAGTGCAATTGTGCAATGCTATATGTGACTGTTTGAGCCACGATGTACTAATGTTCGTCAGTTCTGTGGATTTTTTGTCTGTTTTAAACAAGGCATTGATTTGGTACTGCAGGTTGCTCAAGAGATCCATTCAGAGGCCAAGTTTCAAAATGATTTCATATCTCAGCTGGTAAGTGACTAATAAGCCAAAAATGAGTTTGGACCAATCCTGAAGGACGCTCAAAAGGCTATTTGATAAGCCTTTCTGCATTTAGACTTAATTATCAGTACATATGGTTGTGATATGTCTTATCGTACCTTATGTGGTCATTTCTTCAAACACAATCGGTGACCCTCAATCTCTCAATTGAGTGGTCAAGGTTGACTATTCCTTATATGCTTGTTCTTAATCATGCTTGTCTAAAGATGGCCATGAAGATTTGGGCCTTATATGTTAGCTATTCGGGTATAACTTGTATTGCTCACTGTCTGGTTGATATGTGGCCGTATTATGCTAAAATTCCACAAGATAGTTGTTTCTAAAAAGTAAACTGAAATGTTGAAGTGAAAGAAGCATATTTTTAGTGTTGTGGATATGTTCAATCACAAGCGTTGTGGTGCTTATTATTTGTTTTTTCTTTGGATTTTAAGTGTTTTAACAAATAAATGTATGCTTTGGATTTAGACTGCTGTTTGGAACTAAATGTTTCTGTTTTTAAAATCTATGACATTTGTACTTAAAAGTACAGTAGAAATGTAACCATTTATTCAGATTTGACAGGATGTTCGTTCATAAATGTGAATATGTGTTCTCCATTTTCATCAATTTTGATCAATAATTTAAGAAGTCCTAGAGAAGCCAAAACCACATGTAACATATTCCGTTTGCTGTTTGTTGGGAACATGTGAAGAATCAATAATGTGATGCTACCTTTTCTTGTTGGAAACTTGGAATATACACATGTGCTAGTCTCTATAATATACTACATATTGTGCTTCTTTGCAGCAAATGACTCTGACAAAGGCCCAGGCAGGGGTCAAGAACAACATGAGGAGGATAAACATGAAAATCATCCAGAATGGTTCGAACCATCTTGTTCATGTTGTCCTCTTTGCTCTTGGCTGCTTCTTTCTAGTGTATCTCGTGTCGAAATTCTCCCGGAGATGAAGTAGCATAACCTGATGGTGTCCTGAAAAAAGAGAGGAAGAAATCGAGTATTAGTACCTCTGTGTAGCTGTGGCGGTTGCAGTGACGGTATTTGTCAGTTCATGTTACAGTACTATGACAAAACATATTGATAGTTGATGGACAAGGGGTTTGTTTTTCTGTATCCTGTACGTAGTACAAGAATTTGAGCTTCTGTGAATATGCCAAATTTTGGTTTGTGCTACGCTCGATTGAGTCAATTTCTGAATTTGACTCGAATGGGCTTGTATTACTGCATTCATTTATCAACTGAGCTAGTATAGGGTGATACTATGGGTAGGTTTTTTGGGCTGTGGGCTTGGATTTTGGTTTATAGTTTTTGAATTCTGACTGTTGGTGAGAGACAGTATAAAGAAGAAAAAAATTGTATGCGATTTTGATCAGTACAATGTGTATTACAATCTACATATAGATCCGTTTTAAAAGGACGCACTATTTAAAAACTAGTTAGTATAGCAATGGAATTCAAAGCCAAAATGAAAAAGAATCCACCGGGTAGCTTTCGGTGATCAATACATAAGGTATTGTTGTATTAACGTGTAAGTGTTGCTCTTTTTGAGACAGCTAAAACTCGCATCAGAGTACAAACAGAATGCGTCTTATCCTTCAATAGTAGCTATCTTATTGAAACATTTATACAGTAGCCGGTGAAGAAAGCCATCAATAGTATGATCCATGGTTGGTACTTGGCACGTCTGGAAGGAGCACAGCAGTTCTCTTCAGGTTTCATTGGAAGTGTGGTATTCCGTTCAGTTGTACTTCTATTTTTCTCATCTTCAATAAGTTTGCAGGACTTGTGAGCTATCTTTTTCGGAGAAAAACTGAGTAACAGTTGCACGTTTCAAGAAGCATCACTGAACGACTCATTGGGAACTGGTACTTCAAGTGACTCAAATCATACGCGTGGACACATGAGAAATTGAGTTTCCGTATACTAGGCTTTATTGATACAAATCATACAATTGTAGCACTTAATTTGTCTGTGCTACCTTAAAATGAAACAATGTCGTGTATGCTACTGTAAAACTTTCTTTACGGAAAAAAACACTAGACGTACAAACTTGTCACTGTTCATGGGCCAGCAGACTCCAGATCTCCGGTTTTCTTTGCCACCTGCTGCTCACTCTTCTGAGCCTCCAGTTTCTTCTGCGCCTTCTCGCCGTAGAGGTAGGAGACGAAGCCCCAGAGGGAGAGCACGAGGGCAATGCCCTTTGTTCCGTCGAACTTCTCGTGGAGGAAGATGACGGCGAGGACCTCCGAGAGCGGCAGGAGGACGGCGATCATGATGCCTGCGAGAAGCGACGAGGCGCAGGTGATGAGCCCCATGATCCCCAGGTTAAGCAGCTGCCACGACACGGCGTCCCAGATGAGCACCAGGTAGTAGTTGGTCTTGCCGAGCCCGAACTCCGCCGCCTCGCTCGGCATCGCCTGGAAGTCGCTCTTGATGGCCATGCCGAGCAGGCACACCATCGTGCCGGCGGCGCCCATCACGGCCTGCATCTGCATCACCGTGGCGTACGGGGGTGGCACCCTCGCTGCCGGTCCGGTCCGGCGCCCGTACCGCGCCATGGCGACCTCCACGAGCGGCAGCACGAGCCCGGCGAGCGCGGCCGCAGCGATGGCCTCGCAGAACCCGGTCCAGTACGTCTTCGAGGCCTCGCCCGCCGGCTTCCCCGAAGACGGCCCGACACCGAGCACTGCTGGGCCGATGGTGAGCAACACGACGGCGTTGGCCGAGAACGGCGTGAACCGGAGCCCGACGAACAAGAACGCGAACACGGCTGTGAAGGCGAGCTGCGTCGCCAGCAGCAGCGACGACGTGGACAGCGGCAGCGCCTGCGACCCCAGCGCGTAGACGAAGCACGAAATGGCGTAGAACCCGCCGAGCACGGCCGCGGCGCCGACGAGGCGCCGCGGGAGGAGGAGATTGGCGATGCCGTGTCTGCGGCTGCGGTAGAGAGACACGCATAGGGGCGGGAGGAGGAGGGGCCAGCCGGAGAGCTGGAGCATGGCGGACAGCCAGAGGCGGTGTCCCCCGTGGACGAAGTAGACGCGGAGGAGGAGCGGGCCACCGGCGCCGAGGAGGACGAGGCAGGCGCTGAATATGACCAGCGGCGCCGGCCGGTAGCGAGGCGGCGGCGAGGAGCTAGCGCGAGGTGGCGAGTCGTTAGGCGCCTCGGTTTCTTGCATGGCTGGACTCACACCGGCAGCTATGGCTGCCATGAGGTATATATGAACTGAACAGCAAGTATGGACGCTATTGATGCTATCTGTAGTATAATCTTGTACTCTGGCTTACGATTTTGGAAGCTCTATTTGTTGGATGCTTCAGATGGTGATCAGCTTAATTTGCTTGTGTGTCGCATGACAAGCTTGTAGGGTTTATATAGAGGCGCGGCAAGAAGTTGCCAAAGAAAATGTTGGATAAATTTAGTAGTAAATAAGGTAGGTGAGTCAACACAAAGGAAGGAGGGGAGAAGTATACACGTTACAGTTAACAATGAGCTATTAGGTTGTTTGTTCTGAACTTGACATATTCTCCCGGAGCGCTACAATGTTTTAGTATACTACGTGCTCCACTTGTTATATGCAACGACTAGGGCCCACTAGTTGCATGCAACGACCGTGGATATTTTGCTACGAAATGGTACATAAACATAACAGCCCTAATTTTTGGACGAAATATACGCGTGAATTGTGATGATTCTGTATTTCCAAAGTGGAAGTACCTAGCTGGGCTAGCTATGGTCGCCAAACATTTATCGCAAATCTCAACTTCTCGTTTGGATATATGCATTTTTCCGTATAAATATTAAGGCATACATACATATGTGTGTGTATACACACACGCACGATAGCTCTATTCTCCGTACGAGTATAGAATAAGTTATTATACGCTTCAGCCGTAACGGGAGAGGTGCGACCAGACCACGCCCCACGCGCCTGACCATGACCCACTGAGTGGCAGGCCACATTTGCGTTTAGATACATTCTAATTTACGACCAGATAAAAAATGGTACCATTGTGTGATGGTCGCAGTAAAAATAGAAATCACATCTACGTGTAGATACATTTGAATTTACGGCCGGATGAAAAAAATAGAACCGTTGTGTGACGGTGATAGTAAAAATGATACCATATTTACATTCAGATACATTCATATTTACAACCAGATGAAAAATAGAACCATTGTGTGATGGAGATGGTAAAATTGAAAATCACAATTACGTCCACATACATTCACATTTACGGCCAAATGAAAAAAAGGAACCACTGTGTGATGGCAGCGTTAAAATTAGAAACCACAATTATGTCCAAATGAAGCCGTTTATACTGTACTGATGAATTTACTGGACACGATGTTAGAGTTTCCTGTCTCACCTAGCCGTGGCGCATACTGTCCATGTGATGGAAGCAGTAAAATTGACAACAACAATTACGACCAAATGCATGAAAATCATTTTTACTGCACTGACGAATTTACTTAACGCGTTGTTAGAGTTTACCGATACACATGCTGCGCGCATGCTGGCCATATGATGGTGGAAGGAAAAATGATATCACATTTATGTCCAGTTAAAATGGATACCACATTTATGTCCAGTTAAAAATGGTACCACATCTAGATACATTTCAATTTACAGCCAGATGAAAAATAGAACCGCTGTGTGATGGCAACAATAAAAATATATACTACATTTATGTCCAAATATATTCCAATTTATGACCAGATGAAAATTGGAACCGCTATGTGATGGTGGTAGTAAAAATGGATACCACATCTACGTCCAGATACATTTCATTTACGGTTAGATAAAAAATAGAGCCGTTGTGTGATGACGATAATAAAAAGAGATACCACATTTACGTCCAGATGAAAAAATGGAAGTGATGTGTGATAGCAGCAGTAAAATTGTAAACCACTTTTATTATACTGACAAACTTACTAGACACGCCGTTAGAGGTTACTGCCTCACCTAGTCGTGGCGCATACTGCCCATGTGATGGCTGCGATAAAATTGGAAACCACAATTACAACCAGATGCATACCAATTTATGGCCAGATGAAAACTGCTTTTACTGTACTAACGAAATTACTTAATGTGTTGTTAGAGTTTACCAACACACCTGCCATGCATATGCTAGCCATATGATGGCAGAAGTAAAAAATGGTACAATATTTATGTCCAGATATATACCAATTTACTACCAAGATGAACCGCGGATGCATAGGGAACGACGGGTCGTGGTTCATGTTCCGTAACTTACGTAAAGCGAGTAGGGACAGATAGGTCCCATGAGCTTGGTGGGGGGAAGGGCCCGGTCAGAGCTAGGGGACTGCCTGGAGCATAGAATAACTCAGGGTATATATGTTTGTGTACACACACACACATCCTGGGAGTACATACTCTCACTTTCAATATACCACTTAAACGAACATGTTATATTTTTTTTATCACTTTTGGTAGACTTAACTACTAATTATTAGATACTCCAATGCGATTTAATTGAAAAAATTCATGAGAGTTCTTTGTTTTTGCTAATACCCTTTTTCCATATATAAAAGAGTATATACACAGTATGCTATGAAAAGTGGATTTTGATAAAATTTTCATAGAGCTCACTTTGGGGCATCTTATAATCATTATTTGTGTGCGCGCGCGCGTGTGTAGGATGCTAAAATGGGGCACCATGGTGCCTGAGCACCATGATTTCAAATGCGCGAATTCAACCCAAATTCGGGTGTATTTTTAAAAACATCAGTTTTAGGGTATAACTTTTAAAAATATGCTTGATTTTAATGTTTTGAACGAATTTAGATCACATGCTTTGCTAATTTATATATATAATCAGTACATACCTACAATCAAACTATCATAAAAAAGGCAATTACAATTCGAATTTCAGTTCAAACTTGTTCGAACTAGTTAGTAAACTAGTTAAACTCGATATCTAAAAATTCTAAATTTTTTTGCACATGATACATAGGAAAAATATCTATTTTAAACCATGGTGCCTAGGTAACATGATGTCCCAGTTAATTACACAAACACACTCCTGAGAATACATATTCTCAGGAGTATAGAATCATTTTCCTATAGGAAGCTATTTCCGTACTCTTAGGAGTACATACTCCTACTTCTAATATATCACTTAAACAAATATCTTATATTTATTTATCACTTTTGGTTTACTTAAATACTAATTCTGAGATACTCCAACATGATTTTGTTGAAAAAATTTCATCAGAACCCTTTATTTTCGCTATATATATAGGAAGTCTATTCCGTACTCCCGAAAGTACATACTTCTACTTCTAATATACCACTTAAATGAATATTTTATACCTCTTTATCACTTTCAGTATACTTAAATACTAATTGTAAGATATTCCAATGCGACTTGGTTGAAAAATTTCCATCGGAACTCTTTATTTTTGCTATATATCATTTTTCATACTTAAAAGGAATATATACACAAATTATGCTATAAAAGTGTATTTTTATTAAATTTTTCATGGAACTCACTTTGGAGTATATTATAATCATTATTAGAGTATGCTCAAATAGATAAAGAGATATAAAAACACCATTAAAACATTATATAAGAAGTGGGAGTACGTACTCCCACGAGTATGGAACCATTTTCCTATATAGGACACTATACAACTGGTAGTAATTCTACAAATATTTGACAATAATTTCACTTATGCACGACATTAACTTTCTGGTGCGCATAGTGCGTGTAGGCGCATAATAGTGCAGCTGTATATTACACACACACACACACACACACACACACACATATATATATATATATATATATATATATATATATATATATATATATATATATATATATATAGTAAAAATATTGAGTACTATGAGGTGTCCGGGCACCTAACCTATCAACCATTCGATCTGATTGAGATGTGTTAGTTTGTATTAGGTATGAGACTAATGGGTTAACCCATTAGCAAATACTGTGTACGTGAGTAGTGCATGCTTGATTTGTATTTGCCATAAATAACCAGCGAACAGATTGGGTCATCAATCATGATTTGTGAATTAATGTGTCATTAATTTGTGAAATAATTACTGATATAGAAAGTATGTTTGTATTGCCATAATATCTAGCGCACAGATTTGCTGCAATACTGATTTGTGAATTAACGTGGAATATTTATGGTGCAAAATTATCGTGTAATAGGTATGTAAATCCGTACGTCAGGATTGGAAGTCTATGGTGCATGCAAAAAATCATTATGTGTAACATCTGTTGAATCGTTGTGATCAAAACGAGTATTATACTCAAAAAATAATTTTAAGAGGTTGACTTACGACGTAGCAAAAACTGTGTTGACTTCCATTAATTTTTAGATGCCGCACGGAATGAATTTGAGCGGCGAATTCGCACATGATGTTAGCGGTTAAGGTGAGAATCTTATGTGAAATTTTCAACTTAATCGGACAACAAAATGCTATCTTGAATGGTTGATGGAGACAAACGGCATAGAAAAAACGCGTATGTTGACTTCCATTATTTTTTATATGCCGCACGGAATGATTTAGAGTGGCGAATTTGTACGTCATGTAAGCAGATTTGGTAAAAATCTTATGTGAAATTTTCATCTTATTCGAGCAACAAATACTCATTGAATGGTTGATGGAGATGTACGGCGTACGAAAAACTACATGTGTTGACTTTCATTTTTTTATTATATGTTGCAGGGAATGATTTAGAGCGGCGAATTTGTACGTCATGATAGGGGGTTTAGGTGAATATCTTGTGTATAAATTCACCGTTTACATGACGTATAAATTCGCCGCTCTAAATCATTTCTTGCAGTGTATAAAAATTAATGAAAGTCAACACAGTTTTTCTTATACCGTAAGTCGACCACTTACAAGTAATTTTTGAGTATAATACTCGATTTTTGAGTACAACGAAAAAAACATTACCTCAGCAGAAAAACTATGCGCGGGATTCACAAATTAATGACAAATTAATTCTCAAACCATGATTGTCTCCATCCTTAAGCTGGATATTTATGGCAATTACAGGACAAGATTGCCGTATTGCATGTTTTGCTAATGGGTTTACCCGTTAGTCTCATACCTACTATAAACTAACACATCTCAATGCGATCGAACGGTTGATAGGTTAGGTGCCCGGACTCCTTGAAGTCCCATTTCGCCTTCCTATATATATATATATATATATATATATATATATATATATATATATATATATATATATATATATATATATATATATATATATATATATATATATATATATATATATATATATGTATATATATGTGTCGATTTTTTACTATCGATCTTACGTATGATTTATTTTGATTCGGGGACTCTAGAAGACTCGATGTATGGACATGTAGAGTAAAGACACGGGAATTTTTATATAGATTCGGGCCTTCTCCTAGGAGAATAATACCCCTATGTCTTGTGTAGCTATTGCTCAGAAAGATGTTTACAACTAAGAATAATGCGAAATACCTAGCATTATCTCCTCATCCAATGTGTTCTACCCTCTTTCTTCGATGTTAACCTTTATATAATTGGCGAAGCGGCGGCTGTTGTCTCGTGCCAAAAGACACCTCAATGCTTCAGGCGATAACCGTCCGATGGTAGTTATTGTCAGAGAGACGTAGTGGCCCATTTATCGTACAATGGTTATTGTCAGAGAGAGATCGTGTGCGGTTATCAGGGATAAACACACGTTCTAACCACCTTGTCAGACGACCCTATGATGTAGCAGGACATCGTTAGACAAGTCGATCGGAGATAGACTAGTTGTAGGAAGATCTACGACAACAGGGTGGTCGTCGAATAACTTATGACCATGTGCTCGTAGAAGGATTTACGAGTATGTGGTCGTATGAGAGCTTACGACTACGTGGTCATAGAAAGGCTTACGATCACTTTATGAGACTTCTCCCTTATCTATAAAGGGTATACTCGGACAATACAGTGATGTAATAATTTGAAGATTACTCTATTCTCGTCATCTAGCCCCCCACTTCAAGTGAAAGTAACTTACTTGAGAAAGTGTGGTCATAGACGAATAGCAGTCGAAAGCAAGGCCTTTTCGACCCTCAGCAACCAGAATAGACAATAAGGTATTTTTACTTGAGTTGTAAAGACAGACGGACTTCAAACAAGTAAATTCCAATCGATTCTGCCGTCTTGTCCACCGAATCGGTTCCCGAGATAACCATTCGGTTCCCAATATGGGTAACTCACACGGCTAAAAAAATCTTACCTTAGGGTAACTTCAGGTCTTCTTACTTTCCCCATTTTCTCCAATATGGAAGATGCTGAGAAGATTCCTCCACGACGATTTGTCAGATGGATTGAAGCCGCAAGACAAAATTGGTTGTCGGGACAAATTGGAGAAATTTTGGTGTTCCAGGCCTAAGTGAGTGTGGCCTTCGTCTTCCCGCTCATCCCTTCCTCACCATCGTACTTGAGTATTTTGGGGACAAATTAGTGAACTTGTTTCTCAATTCGATCACAATGCTCAATGTGTACGTGTATAGGCCAGGCGTATTTGGGGATCCCGCCAGACCTCGAGCTCTTTCGGTATTATTACGAGATGAGCCGATAGACTAGAATCGTCGGGAGTTGTGGTCTAAAGTTCCACGACGGCAAGACAGAGTTGTACATCCCGATGTACACTTGGTCTTCATGGGCAGGATGGAAGAAGTGCACACACTTCACACTTTGAGTCATTCTCATGCTTATAACTTGGAATTAAACTCATTTTGCTTAACCGCTCTATGGCTTCAAAATTAACATGACATAAACGAGAGTGCCAAGTGTCATGAACTTTATTGTAATGAATAGCATTAAAAATGGTTGGATTGAAATCAAGAATGGATAAGCGGAATATGCCTCCGCTTTCATAGCCTTTTCCCACAAAAGTACTAAATTTAGTCAACATGACCTTATTAGACTAAAAAATAAGCTTTATTCCTTACCTACAAAGCATGGACCCACTGATAAGATTACGGGACAACACAGGCACATACAGTACGTCTCTAAAGATGATTGTCTTGCCAGAAGTGAGCTTCAGGCAGACCTTGCTAATCTCACATTTTGTAGCAATGGCACCGTTGCCCATTAGGATAGAGCCACCAGCGTCACCCTGAAATGAAGAGAAACACGAACGATCAGCATAGATATGTCTAGTTTCACCTGTATCAATCCACCAATCTATTGACGAATTTGCTATAAAGGTTTAAGCTACATACCCATCTAAGATAAGACTGGCTATAGCCACATTGGTTTATGCCTTACTCTTGTGCTGATCTGGAGATGGTCCCTTCCCTTTATGGTTACGTCACTTGCTGGTCTTATGGCCTTCATTGCCGCACATGTAACAGGTAAAGACTACCTTCTTCTTCATTGGCTGGGTTTTAGGCTTGTTCTGGGAATGATTCTTGATCTTTTTTCCATTGCTCTCAAATTCTTGACCTTCACCTGGTGGGCTTGGACATGGAACTTCTCATCACTGCTGGCCCTAGCATGCTTCTCCACATTAATCACGCCTGACAATTCATTAATCGTCATACTCTCCTTAATGTGTCTATGAGTGGTCACAAAGTCTTGCCACGAAGGTAATAACTTGGCCAATATTACATTCACTTGAAAACTCTCTGTCAGGAGACAGTCGTACTGATTTAAATCACGTACATGGAGCTATAACTCATGGAGCTGCTCCATCACTGACCGTCCCTCTACCATCTTGTAATTCAAGTAATTAGCAGTAATGAAAGACTCATTCCCATTATCCCCTTCTGAATATTTTTCATTCAACTTATCCCATAGCCTTTTGGCATCCGTGAAGTTGACATACACATCGAAAAGCCGGTTTGACAAGACAACCAACAACCTAGCCAAAGCTGAATGGTTTGCATCCTCCCAACAAGTTTTAGCCTCACATTCCAAAGGAAGTACTGGAGGATCCGAGATGACCCAAAATAATTTGAGGTTAACCAACCACAACTTTGTTTTAGCTTGCCAACCCTTAAAGTTCACGTCGTCAAAAACTTCCGGTTTAACGAAATCAGAAGATGAAGCCATTTCAACAAACATTGGTTTTCTGGTTTGTTGGAAATTAAGCAGTTTTAGCAAGTTTATCAGATTAATTCCAATTTCCAACACGAATAATAATAAGACTGAAAGGCATATAAATGACATGAAGTCTAAATAACCATTACTCATCAATAATAATAAATTCAAGCCATTTAACCATAAATAGGTCTGCATGTCTAATAGTAAGAAAAGAGCATTTGTGATCTACATAACACACATATACTTGTGTATATCTTTGCTCTCACGTGAAGAGTTGCTCAAGTTATTATCACTTGGCCTTCTCAACTCTAGTCTATAGATCATTGATTAAAGTGACAACCTCTATATTCTGCTAGTTTGCTACTTTTAATATTACCTCAGTAAAACACAGACTGTAGTACTTTTGCAAAGCATAAGCATGAACCAAAATTACTTCTGAAAGGTAAATGATAGAGCTACGGTAGAACAAGTAATATCATGTGCTACGGCTAAGACAAAAGAGTACACCAAGAATCAGTGTAAAACTGAAGTAAGAAATCAACAATAGATGGCTCAAACTAGCAGCATATTTTAGTATGTCATACTGATCTCATAAACGACTAGAATCCTCATCGAGCTATAACAAATCCCACAATCTATCATGCAATGTCCTCCCAGTGCTAGTCACAATCACATAAATACAACTAATAAACAGATACTAGCACGGCTAACCTTTGCACAATAGAAGTCAGAAAGCATCAGAATACTCACTGCAGCGGCAGGAATCAAAGCCACCAAGACATGAGAATTTGAAGGGAAAGCAGCAGGGGAGTTGGAAGAAGGAGGTGGCAATGTCCATCGGCCCGACCACCGCACGGTGAGGGCAGATCCAGAGAAGCCGGAGTTCGGCCCCGTTTGGCACAGCTCAGCTTCACTAGTGAAGCTGTTTTTTTAGATTCAGCTTCACGAGCGGCTTCACGGTGAAGCTAAAGTCATTTTAAAACTGTTTGGCAAAGCAGCTTCTGTGACTTTATGTATGGTGAGAGGTCAATTGTCCAAGATGCCCCTGTCTACCTGACTTGTTCTAACATTTGGAGTTGTATATTTGTATGTGGTCATATGAATTAAAAAATAATATATTTGAATGAGTATGAATTAAAAAATTAAAATAATAAAAAATAAAAAAATTAAAATCATTAGGAAGCAATATTAGTGCCTTGTTTATGTTTCGTAGTCACGAAGCTTTAACAAAAGTGCGCATGTCAACATCACATATCATGCTACAATACAAACATACATGCTCATGATGATCTAGAAAGATAGATTGCCTTTGCAAGGTCATCGCGAATTTATCCATGTTCGATCATTAGATTCCAAGTTGATGTATCACCGCATTTTGTGAAGGAATATGCTTTCTATACCTTTGAGGTATAGTGGGCACATAATCAGGATTCCGATCACATTTACTAAAATCTTTGTCATCAAAGTGGTTCTCACGGATGAAGTTATGTAGGCACATTGTTGCAGCGACAATCATCTCTCTCTCAGCCCTCTTGGTAAAAAGAACAGTTGCAATGAAGTGCTCATTTGATCTTGGAGCAGCACCACACTCCTCAACCAAGGCCATTACATCCTGTATGGAACATCCAGATTTGTCATCCCTCCTTGCAATAGACTCACAAGAAGCGCTTGTCCTCTCATTCATCTCTACTATTTTCCCCATCATTCCTCGTAACCAACGCCCAAGATTTGTCTTTGGTTTCTTTCCTTCTTCATATGACCCTCCACCCTCTTCCCCTCACACGACTAGGAGCAGAAGAGCCCTCGATTTGCACATGAATATCTTCGACTTCTTCAGTCGTCCGCCAATCGGGCCCAAAAAGCGCGGCCGCTGAAGCACGCCATTCCGGCCAACCCCAGCCGCCCTCGCTGGACTGCTCCACGCCATCGGTGGGCACAGAGCCATTGCTCCGGGGTGCCGAGGCCGCACCAGCCAAGCGGGGGCGCGTGGCCGCCCGGGCCCCTGCAGCCGTCTTGCCGCCGGCCGCCGTGGCGAGCCCGCGCCGCCGCCGCCGCCGCCGGGTGCGCCGCGCCGCCGCCGCCACCGCCGCCGCCGGGCGCTCGAGGCCGTGCTGCCAGCCGCCGCCGCCGCCGGCGCGCCACCGCCGTGCTGGCCGCCGCCGCCGCCGCTCGGCGCGCGAGGCCGTGCACCGCCGCCGCCGCCGCCGGCGCGCGAGCGCCAGACCGCCAGCCGCCGCCGGCCGGCAGCGCCATGTCAAGACCAGCGGCCAAAGCGGCGGCCCTGCGGCCGTCGCGAGAAGAGCCGCGAATCCCTCGGTGCGGTGATTGGATTATCTTCTTGGCCTCGATCCATCGCTTCCGGTAGGCATCGCGTGCGGCGAAGGGGCATCCATGGCGGCGGCGTCGGTTCGGAGGAAGGAGGCGGGAGAGCGGTGCGTCTGAAAGAAAAAAGTGAGCAGGATTTTTGTGAACGGCGGTGCGTCGCTGATGGAGAGAGTGGCAAATCGTGTAAATTTTGTGAACTAGAGGGCATTCGCTTCCTTGGAATATGGGCACGAGGAGAGGCGTGAAAAGCTACTTTTTTCAGCTTCACCTCTCCCTATTCCTTTACGAGAGCACAAAAAAAGGAGCTTCATGAGTAAAGCTATTTGCAAAAAAGATGTTTGACAAAAAACAGCTCACAACAACTCATGAAACTGTTGGTGAAGCTGTGCCAAACAGGCCTTCCCCGCCACCGTTGCCGCTCCCAGTCAAAACGGGAGGGCGAGCGAAAAGGGGATCGGGCGATCCATCCCGTGCGAATCGCTTAAGGCCGGCGGCCTTCTTATCTCTTTGCCTCTCCCTCTCCTTACATGTGGGCCCCCATTGCCATTTTCTTTTCTTTTAAACCGGAAATTGATGTAAATTACCAAAGGCCCAACATTTTGTTTGTTCATGTGGCTTATGTGGCTTTTGGTTTTGTATAGCGTTTTATAAATAAATAGATAACATTTTCGTATAATAAAATAACATAATATGTTCCCTTATAATTTCAACATAAAAATGTCTTTTTATGTCATGGCCGAGTAAAGCATTACTTGTTCATTGACCATAGGCAGCAACTTGTGAGCAAAACGGTCCGCGTTCCATGAGCTTGGACTTTCGCTGTGTTTGACCGTGCGTAGTAAGGATTCTGTGTCCATAACCAACCACCAGCTCCTCAGGAATAGCTAAGCTGACGTATCAACAGTCCAGTCCACGTCGACACTAGTAAAATACTAAGCTAGCATTGGGCCTCGCTGTCCAAATAATTGACACATGCGTCTAGATAGACTCGATCATTGTTTAGCGAGACAAAATAAGGAGGAGCGCCTCCGGAGAAACTCAAGTGCAGCTTCTGTTTCGTGTGCATGGCCGCCGCCGGGACCGAGCAATTAACGCATGTGCGTTGCCCCAACCGGCAATTTGGATTCTTTTTTCTGTTCAGATTGAAGAGATTGGCTGCTTCATCTGTTTTTTTTCTACTGCTTGATTCATACTGCCATTCTGTAGCTTAGCTCGGGCCTAGATGTAAATAAATACCAACTGGCCTCTGTGGTAAACGGTAATTCAGACAACCAAACATCTTACCGTGAATTCCAATGTTTCACCAGCACGTATAGAGCCATCTGCAATAAGTACGCGCTTGTGGATAGGCAGATAAAAATTTTCTCACTATTTTCTCGAGACTGTGCTCTGTAATTTCTGCTCAACGTGCGTTTGACACTGCAATATGCAGTACATACTACAACACTACAAGTGAACTGTTACCACGCAAGGTTTCAGAGCCTGATGACCGCCGTTGAGCAAAGCCTTGACGATGATGAGTTGATGACCGCATGCCGTAAAATGTTGGTAGCGGTAAGGTTCAACGGCGAAGTCGGGAATAAAATTAAGGATGGATTGAATCATTTGTAAGACTAAACTAAATTGACGCAAATATAGTCTTTTACTCTTATAAAATGTCAAATTTATACAGAAATTACACAATTGGAGACACATAACGAAAATCAGATAAATATAAAGTAGGTATCTAGACAATAGAAAGTGCATACCAAAAAACATATCATTATTCTGCCATATATGCGGAGTAGCGATAAGTCACATGTGTATGAAACATATGAAAATTAGTGATATAATAGAAAAATATGAATAACAATGAAAATTTAGATCATATGAAACATACCACAAATAAGCTAATACAAAGCTATAAATTTGTAAATAAATTATAAGAATTAAACTATCTATATACACTAAAAGTCTAAAAAAGAATATTACTCACTCAGTTTATCAATCGAAATGTTGAAGCCAACGTCGTGCCCCACTTTTCCAAATTACTAAAAACCAGCCGACCGACTCTTAAGCCCTAATCTCCTCCTCACTTTACTCACTTCCTCTCTTCACTCGCAGTCTCACTCTCTCAGACTTCGTTCAATGCCTCAAATCCTCAATCTCTCTCTCTCTCTCTCTCTCTCTTGTCTTAGTGCGGCAATGCCGACTGGGCGGACTGGCAATTGGCGCCGTGCGGCAGGTCTTCGTCTTCTCCGCGTAGGTCGTCGCCCGGATCAAGCTCCCCCTCACTGGTCACCATTCCAGTCAAGCTCACCTCGCCCGCGGTCCGGCTCCCCTCGGCCACCGCCCCTGTCAAGCTCCCCCTCGCTGGTCGCCACCCCGGTCAAGCTCTCCCCGTCCTCGGTCCGGCTCCCCTCGGCCGCCCCGGCTCGGCTGAGCTCCCCCTCGCTGCCCCCGCGCCTCGGATCTGTCTCCTCTTGACCGGCGGCCCTGCCCTCACTACCAGATCTGGCTCCCCCGGCGGCCCGGCCCAGTCCCCTTCGCTGCCTCGGCCCGATCACCCCTACGGCCTATGATGTGCGCCGTTAGCCCTCTCTCCAGAAATCAATGGCTTATAAGTTCAATTGGGTAGGATTTGTGAGTTAGAGTTGATGTCTTGGTGGACCCGTGAGATGGATTTATTGGGCCTCTTAAGGGTAGTGAGCGGCCGACTCTTGACCATGTTTTTTTCAATTTTTTCTTTGCAGCTTGACATCGGTCTGCCGCCTCCCAGCTGTGCACCTGTGCTTGTCGGCCGGCACCCGACAAGGAGGTTTTTTGCTACCGGGGAAGGGTAGGCTCAAGCTTTACTAAGTCTACTCCTTGGCTTTGCCTCAAGTAAGGTCAGAATGATAGTTGGAAGTAGGAGCGCTCCCATGTTCTCTCCCATGGAAAAGCGATTCGCTTTCGTGTGGATCCATTCTTGGCATTCTCTTGTCCTGCGAAAAAGTGCAGCAATTTTTTACTTCTCAGTATGCGTTCATTGGATTCTCAACAATCCAAGTTTTGAAAACGCATTCACCTACTGCCAGAAATCGACTCGGTCGATCACTCGATCATGCATGCCCTCAAGTACTCAACTTTGTCTAAACATTCTCTCTCAAGGTCATCGATGGTGCAGGTAGTTAGGGCTTGAGATTCTATCCTTCGAACTCATGTAATAGTTCTTTTCGTTGCGAGTTGGGAGGGTACCTACGCTTATTTCCCTCACAAAATAGGGAAGTGGATACAGAGATGACTGTTTGCTCATCAGCTGAGTCATTCTTCGTATGAATATATAGCAGATATACGCATGATTTAGGATGGATTTTCAAAGGTCAACGTTGAAGCGCATTCACCTACTATGAGAAACTGGGGCTACGGCAAAACTCTTCTTTAGAAATTTTGAAGCTTGCATCTGTAAAGTTCAGAGTGATAAATTAACGCATTGAACTAGATTGCTTAAGAGAGAATGTGTACAGGAAACTTTCTATTATGAGAAAAATGAAAAAAATTCATTGATTAATCGATCAAAACTGGGATTTCAGTACAGTCGGCGCAGATTAACTGCGAAACAAAATTAGGAGTCTGTTTCATAGTTCTAGCATAGTTTGCAAGTTCATGCGCTATTCTACTCTTTTTTTTTAATCTCTTTTGATATGATTAATCTCATCCTCCCTAAATGCTGGCTTATGCTGAAACAAGCTAGTTTAGCTAGTATATCATTTGTTTAGAGCAACAAACCAGAACATTGATTGAATTGCGTACACGCCTGTCATGCTTATGCAGAAATTAGCAATTGCTACGTACATAACTCATTTCTACGAACATGTACGTACCTCTTGGTCGTCGTCGTCGTCGTCGTCTTCTTTAGGGGGGCCGTACGTACCCCTCGGTCTATGCATGGTTAGAACTGATCGATTAAATTAAGGAGAACTAAAATCCAAATAATTTTTGAGCATTCCTCTGATGCTGACATGTAATCCGCGTGGAGCCTTCACGTTGAACAATCTGCATGTGTGTTCCGATTAAGCTCGAGAGACTCAAGCGATCCCACCTACCAATATGAGAACCAAAATCACGCCCTTAAGATAGCAGAACTTAAGATAGTAGAAAGGGTCAAATTATTGTGTCAATCTAAAGCAAAACCAATCCGGTGGGTCTCAGGTGACATCATGGCTGCTCTGCATATCTACAGCAAACGTAGAAGGGCTAACTAGGTCAGTTGTCAATCATGATGGAGAATTTATTTTTCCCGATTACAATCATGATGGAGTTTGGGAAATTAACTAGTGCTAGGTAGTAACTAACAAGAAGGATGATCAGGAAAAACTATTGAGTCCTCTAGAAAAGAGAAAAAAAAACATGAGGAGAACCGGTATGAAACGGCTGAGATAGATACAATTAATCAAGTAGTATACATGGTTGTGGTTAAATTTCAAATGCTAGATGACGGATCATAGTAGGTGTTAGGTGCTCACAAATATATGTCCGCTCTCCCCAGCTGAACTCCAAGACTCAAAGTTGGCTTCGATGCTTGTAGAATGGATTAATGTTTGTTAATACGTCATATCATATTGCCAGCAATCTTCGTGTTTTAGCCGTGTAAACATACAGGACTAGAATCAGGGAGTGACCCGCTTCAAAAAATTCATTCCACTGAGTAGTTAACCCAGAATTTGGTAAATAAAAGAAAAACAACCAATTAGAACTCTGAAACCGAACTAGGACCTCAAACTTACGAAACCGTCCGCTTTGCCTCTTGTAGCACCTCATATACCAAAATAAGATACTACTATAGAATATCATTGTCAAAATAAGAAATAAATAATAAAAGCAACAATAGAAATCGTAAGGAATTTAAAACTTGAATAGTACTTTATTAGAGAACTAACGGAAACTGAAACAAATGTTTGAAATATGGGATCGGTCCACTTCTAACCAAGTAAGAGTAAATAAGAAAACATAAATAGTGGCAAGTCACGGTGCTGAAAACTCAAGTGCTCCCATACATGTATATTGATATCACTCCACTGGTCTTTTACCTGAGAATGAAAAGAGCAAACGTAAGATTCGAAAACATCAGCAAATACCCAACAACGGTCGCAACCTCTTCCCCCATTTACCCCTCCTCTTCCTCACTAATCACCACCAGCCAGCCTCTACACACACACACGCACACACACACACAAACCAGCACCTACGTGCAGAATAAGCACGCACCCCCCTCAAATCAATCAGCAAGTCGCCCCACCAACCCACCCTATAAACAGTTACTAGTGAAGTTGTAGCGATTGTTAAATATGTCAAAGTTACTATCACTTGCGCATGAAGTTATCATCTAAATTGCATGAAGTTACTTACAATTCTGCCCACGTTAGACCCCTACTAGTGGAGCGGTAGCATTTGTTAATTTATGAAAAGTTACTATCATACGCACATCATTTTTTCATCTGCAATGTATTAAGTTACTTACAGTTCTCACGCGCATGGTATCATTGTTGCCATAACCACCATCCGCTAATTACGTCCTCCAATGAAGGGCATTAATTACGGGTGGTTACAGAATGAGCGTACCGGCTACAAATGGTGGTAACTTCATGTTGTATGGGTGGTAACTTTACGTGCAGAGGCTAATAACTTTTATCCCAAACGATATTGACCGCACTGGCTACAAATGGTGGTAACTTCATGTTGTATAGATGGTAATTTGATGTGTGGAGGCTAATAACTTTTCTCTCGAACGATGTTGACTGCACCTGCTACAAATGGTGGCAACTTCATATTGTATAGATGGTAGCTTGATACGTGAAGGCTAATAACTTTTCTCCTGAACGATGTTGATTGCACCGGCTGCAACTGGCGGTAACTTCATGTTGTATAGATGGTAATTTGATGTGTGGAGGCTTAATAACTTTTCTCTCAAACGATGTTGACCGCACCGGCTGTAGATGGCGGTAACTTCATGTTGTATAGATGATAACTTGATGCGTGGAGGCTAATAACTTTTCTTCTGAACGATATTGACCGCACTGGCTGCAGATGGTGGTAACTTCATGTTGTATAGATGGTAAGTTGATGCGTGGAGGCTAATAACTTTTTGTTCCGAACGATGTTGACCACACCGGCTGCAGATGATGGTAACTTCATATTGTATAGATGGTAACTTGATGCATAAAGGATACTAACTTTACATCACGACCAAATCTACTAAATTTACAGACGCTGCACCATATGACTCGCACGTACCGTGCGTGTAGGCACTCTTTAGCGCGACCGTGTGTGTGTATGTATATATATGTGTCTATATATATATGTGTGTATGTGTGTGTGATGAGAGCGAGATGAGTAGAATACGTGATGTATTTGTAACCCTTATCTTATTGTCGAAGCGATACGAGAGTGACAGAAGTGAAGAAGTCAATTCAAAAACTAGATATTCATATTAACATCCAACTTCTTAAAAAAAATGATTTACAAATATCAAAACGAACTTCAGGTCCGATAACTTTACGGCCTCCCTACCACCCGCGTCATGCATGCATCATGCATTGTACATAGGTGTCGCACATAATTAACGTAAAATCCCCAAACTTGGGATTGTTGAATTGGAACAATGTAATATGTTTGAGATTACTAACTAAATACCTATATGTTGCTATATATTAAGAAATTATAGTGACCTCTGGTGTACTTGATTAATCGGGTACCATACGTTTTATTCTCGTGTGTTTAGTTTTGTTGTATTCCTGCTTAACAAATGAAAGAGCTAGGCGTCAACTGGGCCACCACATTTGGTCTAGCTATGTTGTGCTATATGTACGGCGGAGCTCCACCGTCACACCTGGCCGAGCTCCGTTACAGCCCACAAAATAAAATAATTACTATGAAATTCATGTACTAAATAACAAAAGATTTATGAATCAGTTAACCAATATCTCATGACTAATGTAGTACAAGCACAACAAATAAACGCTAGTTGTTGCTATGAACAGTAAATTACAACATCAAAACATATATTTCTAGCAACCTAGATAATAAGCAAGTTGTTTTCTCCATATTAAATCATTGATAGACCATGAATCGGTTGTAGAATTACATAGTGATCTGATCAGAATATGTTTTGCTCTATTCATATAATATATACACTCCTACATGTAGAAATTAACCATAATTGAACAACTAAAAGGTTGCAAAACTCTATGTCCATCTGCATCCATGATAACGTCAAAACCAAAAAATCAAACAACAGAGGCTAGTCAGGTCATCTGTAATACGCGAACCAGCATGTTTGAATGGGAAATGAATGGGTGTCTGGGAAGTTGGAACCGATTTCACACGTTTGAGCTCACTTTGGATCGATACAGCAGCTTGGAATCCAACCCAAGCATCATCTAATACCGATGCCATGACAAGAAAAATAGAATACTTGAGTGAGCCTACCTGTCGGCATGCGCCACCAACGCCTCCTTGCCCCAACGACGGGAGCAGCATGCTTCACCTACGCCGTAGTGACCATGATGCCGAGAACCATCGTTGTTGGTCACACACGGCATCAATTGCTCAATTCGAAAATCGAAGGTCAAAGTTGCTATCACGCCTCCAGATTTGGCGGTCTCCGCCGCTAACCCCATCTTGCTCTCCAGATCATGCAGTCTCCACCGTGCACCCCTGATGCAAGCCTTCATTGCCAGTAGCATACCTCAAATCTACTCTTAATCTGTTAGCCCCCTCCGGCGTCATCTCCGATCGCTAGTTGTGGAATAGGCAAGAGGACGAAAGAAAGGATTTTGGTTTGGGAAGCCATGAGATACTCAGACTAAATAAGAAGGGAGTTAGTGTTTTGTTTCGCAAGGGATTCAAACCTTTGGGGGGAAGGGAGATGGCCATCTAGCGGCGTGGTTTCTCTCGAGAAGAGGGAAAGGGAAAGACGGATTAACGAATAACTAAGGATAGTGGATGGTGTTATGAGTAATTACCATTATTTTAAATGATATATTTCTATGAGAAAACAGACGATGACCATATAAATTCTATTTTTATATTAGTAAAGATAAAGATACACGATGCATATACTTTGTGAATGCTATCGCTTATGTAGTTATTCAAACTGCTGAATACTGGGTCGCACGCAGTGTTTAATAATCTTGGATGCTTTCCAGTGCGGTATGAATTTGATGTAATTCCGGTTTTCCCAACAACCACTGTGGTGTTGTTTAGGTCCTGTTTTCAAGTGTGACGCAGTCATATAGGCTCTCTGTCTCTTTTTTTTATTTATAGTTTGATTTTTTATAGTAATTAATTTTTAAATAGAATATTTTTTAAGACGATATCTACAAATTAATTATAGTACATACTATTTTCACTTCATCTATATCTACGGCTGAAAAAACCCACCTATAAATTTTGGATCGTTCAACGTTTCAACGATCTGTAATGATGAATATGAATTCTGTGTGGCGGTTGCCGTAGATTAATGTAAGACGTGCTTGACGCTAGATTAGAATAACCTCTTCTTTTTCTCGCGTTATTTTACCGTAGCAACACAACTAAGAAGAGTAGCGCATGTGAATGCGACTGACCTCCATCGGAGCGATAGGTCGCGCAGAAGCGACGCCGTTTTCTATCTGCCGAATAAGGCCGTTTCGTATTAAAGCTGGGCCAGAAAGGATTGAGTGTCCTGCTTTGGCAGCATGGATTCCAGAAGCCTCGAAGGCTGTGTTTGGGCCGGTGATTTTCTTTAGAAAGCCGAAACTTACCAAGGGTAGGTTCTCTTTCGTTTTTCTTTCCTTCTTGCCGTTCCTACACACTATAGCGCACACAGAACATATGTACATCATTTAGATGAGTACTCTCTCTTAGGACACTCCTAGATTGAAACAGGCTGAGAATAAATCTATAATTTTATAAAATAAAATTTTCTACTGAGACACACTCGTGTGTATAAAGATGAACACATCGTAATCTTCATCAATATGACTCTGGTAGCCAATGGTGCGATATCAGATAGGTGAATGTTGGGCGCGACTGGCACGGAGCCCTGCACTTAGGAACAACATTATGTAGAATTGAGTTGGCCCAGCGTGTATTCTTTTCTTTCTTTCATATGGACTGGGCCAGCGTGCTTTTTCGGGTCGGTCGGTCCATCAGCGCATCTCCGTAGCGAGATCGCTTGCATTGAAAGGACTTTTGCTTATAAAATGCGCGGGGTGGTAGGTGCTACGCTTCCAGTGCCACCCTGCAGCTGCATGCCTGGGAAATTGTAGCGCGCGGCGTACGTGGTGCAGAATCGCACCGGCCGTCGCTTCATGTCTCCGGCCGGGGCTCAGGTCCTCCCACGCCCACGCTACATTTGCCGCGCCCGTTGCTTCTAGCCTTCTACGAAACCCAACTTTCCAATGCTTTATTGCTCTTCCTTGGGCCTACCATCCTGCACTAGCTAGGAATCTAGAACATTCCTAAAACCCAGCATGCAGTGGAGTCCGCTTCCTAGTTTGGCACTGGCAGCGGCGACTGGCACGGTTAAGGGTGAAAACGTATGGAATAATGTCCAAATCACATACGTATTTATATTTGTAAACAAATACAAATATAAATTCGAATATTTTTTAATATGAATATAAATCGAATATCTACTCAATTATGTCGGATCTGGATATTCTCATAACTTATACAGTATGAAGACATTAATAATATTTTATTCTCGTATAATCACGCCTAATCATTCTAATTCATTTACTTCACCAAAAGAAACACGAATTCACGTTCAATTTAAAAAATTTGTCCAACTAATTAGTTGTATTATGATAAAATATGCATATTGCTTCATCAAATACGAATGCGGATAGTCCAGATAAAATAACATTTTGGATAGTAAAAATCTATACCATATTTGTATCTATATTTTCATGTGAATTCGAATAGGATATAAATTGTTAATCGGATAAAAAATATATATTATATTCGCATCCTATTCAATATGGTAACCAGATAATACGGATAATGTGTATCTACTTTTCACGCACGACGCATCTACAACGACAACCCGCGGACAAGAAATGCATGTAGGGGTGCAAACGGAGCAGATATTTCCCGACCATCCGTCCGTTCGTTTTAATTCAGATACAATTCGGAGCAAATATTCGGATATCCGGAGGTTTTGTCGGATATGGAAACGGAGTCGAATTTTTTTTTGTCGGGTACGGAAACGGATTCGGAAAAGACATTATACGACGGATACGGAACTATCCATGTATTTTTCTGGATAGTTATTGAATTATTATTCGATTATTATCCGGTAAAAACACTAACCACCTTAACCCTAGCGGGAGCGGCGCCCACCTTCCAGATGACCAGATCAGCAGATCCACTCGAGAGGTCCTCCATCCCACACGGACAGCGGCGCCACCGCCGCCTCTCCGCCCCACAAAAGGCGTCATCACCACCCGCCTCTTCGCTCCCATGAGGCCGGCACGTCGCTGCCGTCTCCGCCCCTGCACGGTGCCACCGCCGCCCACCTATCCGCCCCCACAGACCAAGCCGCCGCCGCGCGCCTCTCCCCCTATAGACCGGCACCGCCGCCACCCGCCTCTCGCCCCCAGACCGGCGCCACCGCCCACCCGCCTCTTCGCCCCAGACCGGTATCGTCGCCGCCCGCCTCTCGCCCCCACGGATCGACATCGCCGCCGCCGCCTCTCCTCTCCCACAGACCGGCACCGCTGCCGCCCGCCTCTCCGCCGGCCAGGTGGGATCTCCGTCTCTTCTTGAAATGTAGCATCATTTACTTATTTAAGATTGCTTATTTCGGTGGTTGTTGCAGCGTCGATGGGTCTCAGTTTGGGTTAGTGGTGCGTCGTTAGTATACTGGTAGTATTGACTGACGAGTGATTTTTTTGTCGGACTTATGAGATCAAATGCATCAAAAGTTGTTTTCCATGGTATTGACTGACGAGTTGTTTCTAGTTTGGATCCTGTCAAGAAAATCACTCTCCTCAACATCTCATGGAGTGCCAGGTTTCAGTTTGTTGTGTAGTAGATTTGTTTGTTGTTGTTTTGCTAGCGTGCTTAGTTTCTGGGTAAATTTTGCCTTATGATGTGTTCTGTCACATCTATTGCTTTCTTATTGAAAATATACGTGAAGCATATGGTTAAGAAATAGAATGCTTGTTCAGTAAAGGCCAGTCCATCATTAGGATTTTATACCTCTCAGTAAAACTCTCTTATCCTAAAAAAGCGACATTAACAACATATTTTGAATTTTGATGCCACTTCTTCCTAGTACCTACTTAAATAACAGACCATGATTCCTGATTCGTGAAGCGATGTTGTGGCAGTGTTCTTGTTTTTTTTCCAGTTCAGTGTGTTGTATTCGCTATCTATTGTAAAAACATGTTATCATTTTAGTACAGAATTCTGGATTTCTGGTTAACCTACATGTCTTTTTTAACCTACATGTCTTTTTTAGTTTTGGGATTAGGCTTTTTCTTCACACGGTTAAAATGATACTGTATATTTCTTGCTTGTCTCTAAATGCTGGTTTAAGCCAGTACCATGACTGAAATTGGCCTTTCTTTATTTCTTTTCTATGGACTAAATGGATAGGTTATCAAGAGACTAGAGAAAATAGCAAGGTATTTCAAGAATTTGGGTACTTGAGATACACATACAAGAAAAACCAATTCGTTGGGTTGATCCTAAGGATAAGGGTGCACAATTTGATATATTGTCATGGTGGAACACACACCAAGGGAAGTTTCCTGTTCTCTCACGACTAGCTCGTGATGTGCTAGCTATTCAAGTGTCAACTGTTACTTCAGAGTTGGCTTTTAGTGCTGGTGGTTGTGTTATTGATCCATTTCGTAGTTGATTAGAGCCCGAGGTGGTTGAGGCTCTAATTTGTACAAAAGATTGGATATTTTCGTCTAGGAAAGGTAAATAATAAGTCATTTAGTTCACCAATTACACAACTTACAACTTTTGTTTATTAACCTCATGTTATTTTTGAATTTTATATTCTGAGAAGACAACATCACTTGTTGACGAGTTGGCTTTGGAGCTGGATGATAAAGAATGCACTACTACAAACATAAATGAGGAGGTTTGATAATTCTACAAATAAAAATACAAAAACAAATTTCAGTTATTTTATCTATTTTTTGTCCGAACTTTATATGGTCAATGATGATTGAGATGCTATGCTTAAGCACAATTTCTTCAGATGAATGTCTGGTTGCAAGTCTTTGTGACTTTGCCATGCCAGTCTGGCAGAAACAGAGCATAGTTATTTTTCTTGTTGTCATCCAGGAGAATAGTTGTCACTAAAAAGTGTCAATTTCCTTAATGATCAACCTAAACAAATATTGAAATGTTTAGATTGCTTCTTTTTCATTCGGAAGCAAAAAGATGTTGGCATTCCATGGAAAGTATCAGTGCATCCTTTGCTATCAACTGATTAAATTGACTATCCTCTGATATGTATACTGTATCATGTTAATGGCCTTGATGCTATGTCTTTAAAAACTTGTCATATATACACTGTTACTGCTTCTCTAGTTTGATGGTTATTTACTTCTAGTGACAGATTGACAGTGAGTGGAACCAAACCATATAGTTCTCTAGTTATACTGCCTACTGTAGAAGTATTAATTTTGGATTTCTATTCTTCATTCAATAATTTTGTGTTCCAATTGATATTTTATTGTAGGATGAGGTAATGACCTAGGCTAAGCTCCACTGAAACATGATTAGAGATGGCTCGCTGCTGACTTTTGCTAGATAAGATTTACGTTATGAACTTATCATGTGATGTAAACTAGAGAAGCAGTGGCGGGACTCGGCGCACGGCGCGGGCGGGCACACTCATCGTGCTTACGGTGCCGTCCGATCCATACGGTTCGCCAAGCTCAGCCCCCCACCCCGCGGCTACTGGCAGGTCAGGTTACGAAAGGCGCAGTGAGGCGAAAGAAGGGACCCGGCACGGCTGCGAAGGGCGCAGTCTACTGGCAGGTCAGGTTACGATCAAGAGCGTTTTGTGGCTCGGAAGTGCTCCGTGTCGGCACGGGCAGACTCGGCAGATAAATTCTGTGAGGGCACTGTGGTTCTACGCAAAGATGGGTCCTTTGAGTTGCGTCGTACGAGTGCTCCTGTCCATACAAGAACCAAATATTGGACTCGCAGCCGTAGAAGACTGAAGAGAACTGACAGCCGTAAAGACGTGTCACTGTCTGGTCATAGGCGCCATGCTGGCATAATGAAACGGAACCATATGCATTGTGAGCCACGCAAAACCTACAGGATGTGGGGACCCACACACACACACACATATATATATATATATATATATATATATATATATATATATATATATATATATATATATATATACGCTGAAATAGAACATCATGGTGTCGATCACTAAGGGTGCATTTGGTTGGTGCCTAAGCTTGCCATGCCTAAGCTTAGGCAATATGTGGCGCCACGAAAGTGTGGCTAACAAAATCAAGCCACACTTGTGGCAAAGTTTGGCAAGCCGAGTCTATAACGTGTGGGGCCGGGTGCTAAGAAAGTGTGGCATGCCACGATTCGTCGATGAACCAAACACTACCTAAAAACTGTGGCACGCCTAACTTGTGGCTAGGCAACTTCTGGTCATGAACCAAACAGGCCCTAAGTCTCCCTGCCTTTGGATTGCTTTTAGATACGTGCAAGTGCAATGATATATAATATATCACGTAAATCCGTTAACATTCATTAATTCGAAAAGGCATTGATTTGGAAAGGAATTCATTGATTTAGCATGCTGGATCAATTATGGATGGAAAATCTTAATCATGTATGAAAATTCTCAATCATGGAGCCTGAACACCATAGTGCCCTTGGAAAGTCTTAATCATGTATGAAAAGTCTCAATCATGTAAGAAAAATATTAAAATTTATTAAATGTCAAGTTTAACTAGTTCAAATAAGTTTGAACTAAATTCGAATTATAGTTGCCTTTTTTGATAGTTTGATTGTACGTATATGCTGATTATATATATATATATATATATATATATATATATATATATATATATATATATATATATATCGACAAAGTATGTGATCTAAAATCGTTCAAAACTTTGAATTTAAGTATATGTTTTCAAACTTATATTTTTCATTTGAATTGTTATAGATGAGTGTATATCCTAAAACTGATATTTTTAAAAAATATATCCGAATTTAGATGGAATTGATATATTTGAAATTATGGTGCCCGGACATAGCTTGGTCTGTACACATGCAAAAATTAAAAGGGAATTTTGTCTTGGCAAGGAGGATTGAGTTGATATAACAGGATTCCCGTGCCGACATCGATTTTAGTTAACAAAGCAAACTTGCTTAGTTAGCTGGCCTTGATCTGTTAGCACTGCTCTACTAAAATTAAGTGAACTAGCTTATCTTGTTTGTTGCATGACTTCATGAGAAGGTTTTCTCTACCTATAGCTGGCCTGCTATATGGCAGTTTTCTCTACCTATAGCACTGTCTTATGTGTTGTAACTTACTAAACAAGGCATATCCACAGCTCCATTTCTTTCCAAAAAAAAAAGATTTTCATCAGTTATCCATTTTTCTTCTAGCACTACTCTACTTAAAAATTTATGATAGTGGTTCTCCGCTCAAAACTTTTTTGGCTTAGGACTTTACATAAGATAGGATGGTTTCCTATTTGCCATTGGATTTTTTTTTGCGATTATAAGGTAAACTTATATGCACATACCACACCATATACGTATACCACACGTATACGCGTGTAAGTGCGTCCACTTAGCATATGTCTAGAAATACGAAGACCGACCTCATAAAATTATTACTGAAACGTACTCATGTATACCTAACGATGAGCATCACAATTTGAAACTCTGCAGATGAAGTAAACCCCACAACCTTATCACCTTATCAAAAGGTGGAGTTATCTAAACGAGGAACAAAGATCCTATGTAGTAGCTTCATTTTTTTCTCATAAAATGCTTTGATGTTTCTAGTTAAGGGCAATGGCGTAGCCAGAATCTAAACTCTGTGAAGCCAACTCTTCTAAAATTTTTAGACTTCTATGAATTTATCTACAAATATCAATAGTAATCAGGTATTTTTGTAAAAACCTATAGAATCAATTCACCCCACAGTTTTAGATTGCCTACGCCATTGGTTAAGGGTATGTTTAACGCCACATATGTCCAGCTCCAAGTTGGTCACACTATCAGTATTATATAATACAATCATAATACAGGGCATTCTATTGTTTCAGAACTTTATGTGTATGTACTGTGTACCTGTTCGGCAGTCCACAAAGCGGACGGATTTTGATTTTTATTATAATATCTAACTTTCAAATTGAGTATTTTCTCAAGACGGTGTCTACAAGTTAAACGGAGTACACGTTAAAAGCCCAACATCTGTACTAGCCAAAATCGTAAGTGAGTATCGGTCTCTCCGTAATCTGTACTGTAAACAGCCAAAATTCAAAAATTCCAATCAAAAGCTATAAGCCGCAGCAAAAAAGAACACCCCCGTAGATGCAATCTGGGGAGTTGGCATAGCACTATACCAGGGGCCCACCTGATGAAGGCTATAGGAAGAATCTTTGAAATGAGCAAGTACGGCAAAACATTTTTCTGACAAGTTGCAATATATGTTTATGGAGCATAAGACCCGGCCGTAGGACACTGACCGGAGACGGCAGAGGTTAGCAATGCTTCCAAACTTTGCATTTCACGCTTGCAAAACCATAATCAAATAAAAACCTTCGTTACCTATCTATGCATCCAAATTAATCCCCACACGAGATCTCTCCAAGATTTCCACTGATTAACGATCTTGTTTGCACACGTCGTACTGCCTCCGGTAATGCGGCGCAGGACTATGGTTTTCGCCTTGAAATGGAGAAATAATGCTATACCAGGAGCATATTGCAATTTTGTTTTGGCATGAGCAAGAATGGAACAAGATCGCCGAGAATTACGTTAAGGATAGAAAAGTACCTACATTGTAGGAGCTGCATGATCGAATTGACCCATTGTACGTGCCAAACAACAAGGTGTACGCACAATTACAGGAAGAAGAAACAAGATGGAGATTTGGCCGTGCTTTTGAAGAAACGAAGACGTTGTTTTGCTGATACAATAATGAAGCAATAAGCATCTTAAAGATCTACTCGTCAATTCTTTGCCGGATTCACCAGCAGCACACGATGAAGATGAACGTAACATGTCAAATGGAACAGCAGGATGCTTTGTTAATTTATGGCCATTTCTTTGACGTCGTGTCATGGTATATTGGTATATCAACACTAGATCAGTACTAAACTACTAATCTTCGTCTAGATCGTTATGGAAAAAAGCATTTTCAGTGCTAAACTACTAATCTTCGTCTAGATCGTACAAGGAGACCATTGATTTTACATCGAGGAGACGAGGACCAACGACCACGTAAATTCCCCGTAGTTTTGTCCGAGAAACGTTCGGCTCTGGGTAATAATGGTAGAGTACTCGAGTCTTACCCTGAAAATACTTGGAACATGTCGGTTCCTACAATCCTACTAGGCTACTAGCCAATTACCGATTACCAGTGGGGTTGGAAACCTTGCAAGTTCCAGCTTTATCAACATTGGGAAGAAGTTCTAACATACATGAAGCTATGGTATCGCAATTCGCAAAGGAAAACTGAGGCAGTAAAAAAGTTCAGAATGAGTTATTTATGGATCATAGTACGGTTCTGTAAATATGTATGCATTTCAGTCTCGATCTGCGCAGATTCTCCAGGGAAAACGCATCAAGGCATTGCTTTCAGCATATCCAGAGCAACACCAAGTATAGGAGAGCAAGGGATCATGTAAGAAGGCCTTCGAATTTTTGTGATGAGTCATTGTTAACATGTGTTAAGTTAAAATTCAAATTTATGAAAGATTTAGATTTTTGGTCTAGTGGTTTCAACCTCAGGCGGTCAAATCGGTCAGCCCTATTGAGCGGTCTGACCGGTGCACCGGTCGGTAGGTGGCAGTCAGACCGGCCGCGCGTAGCTGTCAGATTGATTAGTTCTGTATTTCGGTTGAGAGCTCTGAATTTTGGGAAGTTGATGGTGCATTGAGTAAATATGTCCTAGGTCAGTGTATTCATATTGTATGAAGTATATTAAAACTAATGTGGGTCAAGTTACGAAGAATTTGCATCCAAAAATGATTTCTTTGTTTTTGGATGTGTAGATAAGTTGGAGTCAACTATGATCAACGATGAGGATCGAGACTATACTCATGGAGGATCCAAGGTCCAAAAGTCAAGAATATTGGGTGAGATAATTGAGCTTAAGCATGGCACAAGGAAGGCAAAGAATGTTGAATGAAAAGTTCGAGCGACGGGTTACATCAATGGTTTAGTCGGTCCAAGTGAGACGTGATCTGGTAGGAACCAGAACGGGAGAGACTTGTCGATACGTGGTAAGCCATTAGTGTACCTATATGTGGCAAACATGACGATTACTTGTAAGGAATGGGGAAGATAGGGTCAAGGTGAGAGTGTTTTGGTAGCTACCCAAATATCCAAAACTTCATTGAATCAAAACCGTAATGCTTGAGTGACGTTTGGGAAAACGGTTTAGGTCAAGGAGATACTGAGAAGATAAAATAGATCAAAGCTAATGATTTAGCGGATTTAGGCTCATATGCTTTGAAAAGTATATATGAATTAAGTGTAGAACTTATTTAGAACTATTTTAGCTGTTCTTAGTCCGTGAATAAGTTGTTTGTATATTTTGAGGAAAGATCGTAACAAAGAGAGAAAATAGCACTTTGTAGCACACATCTGCATGCAGAAACGGATGTGATTAGAATAACTATATAGCTAATAGTACTTAATTAAGCTGGTATCGTTAGATTCCAGGCGTTTAATGGCAGACAAACAGAATGGCAGACAAACAAAAAATAACCTAAGTTCATATATAATTCTTCTGTGCAATACCTGAAGAACAAAACAAATGTATTAGGACAATCCGGTGTTCTGCCGCTGGTTTCATTGGCTTGTGGGAAGTATTTTTTGGAGGGCGGTTTCAGGTCCCCTCTTGGACTTGATCTAACGTGTGCAGGTCAATAATTTACAGATTGCAAGGAACATTTGTTCTTATTCTCCAGCATATGTACGTCAGAAACAGTCTCAAGTTGTCGCTCATGGACTGATTAACAATGTTTTAACATACCTTGTCAGTGTCTGCAATTTTCTTGGGGAGATTCCAATGGAAATCAGGTGCCGTCTTTCTACCACCTTTCAGAAACGAGTACACGTTCTTGTATTTTATATGCTAAGAAAGAGCTCTTCAGTATTAAACCCTAGTTTCGTACTGACACTTTGTCCAAAAAGTGCAATTTTAGTCATCCAAAATGCGCATTGGCGTTTTCACACACAAGTCCCGGGCATTTCAATGGAATTTTAAGGAATTCTAATGGAACGGCATTTCACAGAAGTCCTGGGCATCAAGTTCCTCGAAGTTAATGTAATGAAATACAATAGCAAAACTTTCCCATTTCCATTAGACAAAGAAAAAAAAGAAAAAGCATCAAAAGGAAAATGACACCCAGATTCGATCACAGTTCGAGAGACTGTTATGCATGCATCTATAGCTTTCCTTCTCTTGTTGATGGCATGCCTATTTTGTTCATGCTGCAGATGATTGGGGCACAAGTCGAGAGCCGTGCGTGGCTGTGTTTCCTTGTACGCACCTGTAGCTGTAGCTCCCTAGCTATCGTGTCATGAACTAATGATATAGGTTGTTTTAACCGGCTTGATGGTTTTTAATTCGGCTGGATCTTTTAGCTGATAAAACAAAAAAAATACACTCCACAGGTGGAAAATGAAAGAAAGAATAAATGAGAGAAGGAGGGGAAATGAAAGAAAAAGGGCAAAGGAAAATGTAATAATAAAATAATGAAAATGAAAGAAAAAATTGAAAAAAGGGCAGTGGCGGAGGGAGAAGAGGCGGTAGTAGTGAAGGAGGTGGGAGACGATGGTGTAGGAGGTAGCAGGAGGAGGCGGCGCTAGAGGAGGTGAAAGAGATGGCGGGAGGAGGTGGCAGGGGTAGAGACAGAGGAGGTGGCGTGAGGCGGCGCTAGCGGGGCCAAGAGAGAAGCGGTGACGGTGGAAGGAGGCAGCAGTGGGCGGGCGACAATGGTCGTTGGCGGACAGTGGCGGTGCGCATGAGGGAGGACCAGGAGCAAAAGTCAGAGTAAAACCGGCTTGAAAACCCCTTTTTGAAAGTAGGGGTGTTGAAATCGGTTTCCAATTTCTCTAAATATAAGTCAGAAGCTAAAGCCGATCCTTGTTCATTTGGGTTTATGCTTTTAGCTTTTAGATTCTAGCTTCTTAATTTCGTCTTTTGTTGGTATTTTGGCTAATTTTAGGTTTTTTTCTTTCCCTTATTCCTTTGCATTGTATGTAATGATATATCATTTTTTCCTTTTTTTCTAAAATATAATTACGCTGAAAAAACTCATAGTAGTTACAGTATAAAATAGGCCCAAAACAATACAAAACAATGCCAAAAAAGCCAAAAGCCAAAAGCTTTAAGGCCAAATGAGTATATGTTCATTGTTCCAGTCCTTACACAGTGAACAGTTCCGTCGAAGGAAACTAAACAGATAGAGATGCTTGTACTATAGGGTAATCAACTAATCATAAACTTGGGTAGGTTTGGAACAATACAAGACCGTAGATCAAGTAAGATTGTCTATAGTCTATAGTAGGCCAGTGGAAGACACATGCAGAACCTTGTTGTGAAAGGTCACATGAGCTCCAGTAGAGAGTTCAGTTCATTCCGCACTAGCCGTTTGAGCAAGAGGCCAAGGACGAGGAGGTGCATGGGGGTAAAATCAGCACACAAGCACACGTGCTAGCCAGTCCAAAACTTCAGAGGACTGCACAGGGAGGATGGTACAAGTTGCCACTGCTATTTGCTTCCGAAGACACCTTTTAATTATTTCAACCTGTCTGATTACCCTGATGTTTCTTTTTTCTTTTGTGTGGGAGAGCTGTCTAATGTATTTGAGCTATAATTTCTTTTGAAATACCTAAATACTTTGCAGATGAATAGTAGCAAACTAGCAGGGTGGCCCGTACATTTGCGCGCCTAGATTTGTTTCAAAATTTTTAGTATCAAATGATATAACTTAGATGTTCGAGAATATGTTTGTGTATTTCATAGGTCATTTAAAATTTTAATACATTATAAATATTGTAAATGATAATAGAAGTTTGAAAAAAATATAACTTGAAAAATGTAATTGAAATATGAGCTTGCTGGAAGAAAATCATTAGGCATGCTAAGTTGTTGATGTTCTTACAAACGTAAGCATTGTCCATTATGCATGTATCATATAGCTGTATGCCCCTATTCTTCAACCATTAGTTACTATTTTAAAAAATATATGCATGCTTATGTACCTCTATTTAATTTCAAAACAATATGTTGATTATAGGTACGGTAAATTATCTTATTAGTTTAGATGGTATTAAAGTATATAGCTCATGCATATACCGATGTACCATGGACGACCCACTTTGAATTTATAATTCCTCACACGCTGGCTACCCCACCAAACCGTGTGTCTTCAATCACTTCTCGCTACTACAATTTTTCTACTTTAATCTCCAACAGCACACCCAATTGTTGATTGATCCCTCTTAGCTGTTACCCCTTCTAATATAATCTCTTCGCTGCTACCCATTCCAACACAATATTCCACCACATAGTTATCTTCTATTTGTCTCCAATTGTTGCTTAATGTTGACCGTTGCAACATCAAACATGCATAAACGTGCAACCGTCGTTGATTCCTGCCAAGGACACCTGTCACGCTCTCTCGGGTGCCCTAAGCCTATTCCCTGTGGCTGCACTATCTCTGCTTTTGTACGTCCGTGCTTCCATTTGTACAGATGCATGTATGTATATACACATGCATGACGTTATACGCGTTCAATGTCCCTCTTCTCTTGTGTCGACCACTCCTCTTCTTTGACATTGGCAACCTCAATGTTATAGCTTCCTTACTAACGGCGGTGACTTCGCATTTTCACTGACGCCGACATGTCTGCTTTAGTCGCTATCTAATGATATGGAGAATATTCGCCATTGTCAAAAATATTATCCCGCTCACCAATGATGGTATGCTTCTAGTCAAATGATGGCCCCCATATCGTTATTGCTCATCTTTAATGCAAAGCTTCATCTCCTCTTTGCCGAAACTTTCGCATTATCGAACTTATTTAGACACTGATTTCTTCAACAATGCTAATGTTGACCACTCATCGTCATGGCCCTTAGCTCCTTTGACTCCGATATTTCTCTTCAACGACTTCGGTGGGTAGTATAACATTGTTCTTATCGAATGGCTAACATGAGCAACACGATATTGTCCTCATCTCCCCACGCCATCATCTCGGCTCTTCGTTTCGTAGTGAGCCAATGCCTTTTTGTAAGATCTAGGAAGCCCAGAAGACTAAGATATATGAATCTCTTTTCTAGGGACTGTTGTAATAAATTTTCTTTGAATTTGTTTCTCGTCTCAGTAGCTTCTGTAGTTCATACAACAAAAGACAAAACACAGACGGTTGTAAATAAAAACCGTCTGTGATAGTTTTATGGACGATTCTTATTAAAAACCATCTGTGATAATGCGTATATCACATATGGCTTTTAAACCTAACCATCTGTAATAGTTTTAGAGACGGTTTTAGCCATGAACCATCTGTAATAAATAAAGCACAAACGACTCTACATGAATCGTCTGTGGTGAGATGTCTAGTATAACTTGTTTTGTAGTAGTGGGTCCCAGCGGTCAGACCACTTGGTGCCAGCGGTCAGACCGCCTAGGCCGGCCAATCTGACCGAGTTTCCAACATAACACCAACTCAATTCACAAAATCAAAAGTTCAAACTCAAGCGATGAAATCAATACAATCGATCAATATCAAATACTCATCACTAATATAGAGTTACCACCACATGGTCCTTCAATTTCAGGTATTATTTGGATTGCACTTTCACATGAACTCTTTTTTTTTAATAATCTAGACGGTTATAATCTGAATATATCATGATCAACAGTGTGAATCTCTTTTTCTTCAATTAACGTGGAAATTTTTATCTCTTAAAAACGAACGTAGTGGTTCTTTTACCTTTGCTTTAATAATATAAGAAGAATAGGAGATTTAGCGTTTGCTTAAGCCTATATTTCGACGGCATTACACCACGATCAAAACAAGCTACCCAGACACAAGGCATGCTATCTGCGCGCGTACGCAGACCTGGCGTTGCCTGTATCGTCACGCCCCTCCGGTCACCGTGCAGAATCTCTCGACCCGCGCACACGCTTTGACCCGCAGCCGTACAGCCCAGTTTGCAAATACACCTATCGAAACCTGCAGATTTCCGATGTTTTCGTGCTGCCCAGGCGGCACAGTATGCCGTGCCCGTGCCGTTCGGCGGTTGGCCGAGCTGCCGCCCCCGTTGGTGCCCCTGTTTCTGCAACGAACAAAAACCACCCGGCCCCTCTACCGTGTGCCCGTGAATGCACCCACTTGGACGTACGTAAGCTGGGACAGACATACGGAGTGCACGTATGCGCGCACACGTTGTAGCCTGGAAAAACCACCCGGCCCCTCGCTGGCCACACCACTCCGTTGCGTCTTCGTTAGTCCCCTCCCCTAAGCACGAAACACCACCGCCTCACGTGGCCCCTCCGCGCGCGCGTACGTGTTCCGCTCGCCCCACCTCGGCGCCGCCTCCTTATAAAACGCGCCCCCGCCGTCCCTCATCACACGCCGGTCAGGTCTCATACTTGTGTCGTGTCCGTGTGTGCCACGCACCTAGCCGCCAGCTGCCTTGCAGTCCTTGTGTTTGTGGCAGCCTATCGTTTTCCTGTCGTCCGTCCGTCCACCACGGGCAGAGGGGCCGTTTGACACTGTGCATGGCGTTGGAGGCTGTGGTGTTCGCCCAAGGCCATTTCGGCTACGGGCCGTGCAGGGAGTCCCCCTACACGCTGGCGCCGTGGTGCGACCTGGGCGGCGGCGGCGGCTTCGGTGAGATTTTTGGGGACCTGGATCACCAGCTGGCCGCCTCCGTGGTGCCGAATGCGGAGGAGTGGGAGGCGGTCTCGAGGGACCAGTCGGATGCTTCCACGGAGGGCAAGTCGCCGCCCAAGCAATCGGCGGCGGTGCCTGCCGCGGCGGGGAGGAGGAAGCGGAGGCGCACCAAGGTCGTCAAGAACAAGGAGGAGATTGAGAGCCAGAGGATGACCCACATTGCCGTCGAGCGCAACCGCCGCCGCCAGATGAACGAGTACCTCGCCGTGCTCCGCTCCCTCATGCCGCCCTCCTACGCTCAAAGGGTATTACTACTGCTACGTTTTAATCAATCGGTTTCGTTCTGACTGTATTAAATGGGTAATTACTCATTGACTACGCATTTGTTGATAATGTAATGACAGATTCGTGTCGTGTTTTTTTTTTTTTGCGTTTTGTTAGGGTGACCAAGCATCCATCGTTGGTGGGGCAATCAACTACGTGAAGGAGCTCGAGCAGCTCCTCCAGTCGCTCGAAGTTCAAAAGAGCCTCCAGAACCGCGCCGGCCGCACGGACGCCGGTCACTCCCCTTTCGCCGGCTTCTTCAGCTTCCCGCAGTACTCCAGCTCCGGCAACGCGAGCAACGTCAATAGCGAGACGGCGGGCTCCTCGGAGAGCTGCCGGCCGGCGGCCGTCGCCGACATCGAGGTGACCATGGTGGAAGGCCATGCAAGCCTTAAGGTGCTCGCCCGGCGTCGTCCGAAGCAGCTCCTGAAGCTGGTAGCTGGGCTGCAGCAGCTGCGCATCCCGCCGCTGCACCTCAACATGACCACCGTCGACGCCATGGTCTTGTACTCCTTCAGCCTAAAGGTAACTTCTCTTCATCCAGCTTGAAAATCGATTAGAAATTTTAGCATCTAGCTTGAAAATCAATTAAAAGTTTAGCTTGTGAGTAGGTGGGGTGTGCCGTTTTCCCATAGTTGCATGGTGTGCTATGTGTGAGAGCACTGATGTTGTTTGGCGTGGTGTGAGATGGTATTTTGCTGTTAGCCTGGGGAGTTTTCCCGGTAGGTCCAGTGTTATTTCCTTTTATTTCTTTTTTTTCCGGCTTTATCAATATATTAAGCAGTTCTCCTGGTTCGTTTAAAAAAAAACAGCGCGTGGCGCAGCGACGATTGGTTGCCATTTCTTTATTACAACGCCGTGACGGAATCGATCGCTTTCGTTTGGATGACAGGTGGAGGATGACTCAAAGCTGGGCTCTGTGGAAGATATCGCCACCGCCGTGCACGAGATCCTGGGCAGCATACGGCGGCAGGAGGAGGAGGCCGGCCTCAGCTCAGCCTCAGCCAGCAGCTGATGCCTGGTGCCACCGAGGAGACCGTCATGCACGTGAAGCACTGCGCTGCACCCGGCATCTGCACCTGCCTGCCGCGTGCCTTCCCGTACGTCCTGGAAATGGAATCCGTCCTAGCTTTGTATGCGATCGTGAACGTGATTGTACCCTGCATGCAATCCTGTCCAGCGCCAGGAAAAAGGAAAATATATCAAAACTGGCGCTCTGCTCTGACCACTTCTTTTTTGGAGCAACGTACTTGTAGATTCACGGACTTACATGCATGCAGCTATCTCGAATTCATCCGCGCACTGACGCACCCCCTGTTTCACCGTGGTCCACCTGTCGAGAGATACGTTTGGATGAACAGCGAGCGAGCTACGGATGCAGAATGATTGCCCGATGATGCGATGAGTTCTTCGTTCGTTTCTCCCATGGAAAGTAGTACTCCTGCGTGCAAGCTTGGGCGAGTCGTAGGTGGATAATGCTCTCCAGAGAAGTGTGCGTTCGGGGCGCACTAGCGTACACAGACAGCATGAGTGGTCTGTGGTAGCGACTAGAGATTCCATTGACCGGGAAAATAGTTACTAGTTAATGCCGTGTGTGCATCAGGGCTTTCTGCTTGCAGTTGTATTTTTATGTGTGTCCCTCAACACAGATATCCAGAGGACGATGTCGTGCTATCTCCTTACATGTCCGCGAAACGCAGATCAATTTCATAGATATATCGATTTGCTTCAACGGTCTCCCGGACCCAGACAGAGAAAGAGCAAGTGAAAATCTGGGTGCATGATTCGTAACCACCCTTGCTCATCTTACGGTTCGATAATGTATCAAACAAATGTTTTGCAAGGAGATTACAAAAGAAATCAACGATTCCAGAATGGTTCAGAGAGGCCACGAGAGGGGGATAAGGATTAAGGAATCGTACAAACAAAACTATTCTCTTGTAAGCTAGGAATCATATGAACTCGACTGCTGCAGGCGCAGGGGCCACATCGTGCATGTTTTCTGACGTGGGAACGACCGCGCAGAGTAAGCACTCGGGTGATGCCCCACTGCGGCCGGGTGTTGCCAGGATCTGGGCCCTAACGGTGATTGCAAAGACAAGAGACCCTGTCTGGATGATATGATTTTGTAGATAAGCTTCGTAGAATAATGTCCTGATAAAAGTAGCCACATAGCGGATGGGATATCATGGAATGCACGACTCCTCACCCGTTTGGCGCCCATAGATTTTGTAGCTCTGTACACCGCGAAATGTGCACAGGTTCACCCAGGCAACGAGCTGTGGGTTACTCTTGCAAGGCTCAATTAGTAGTGCACCTGTTTCGGCTTTCACGTTTCAGCCAGTTGACACGTACATCTGATAAGGACTTCCGTGCGCAGCTGACGCATCGATGCCTTGAAAGCTAACGCCTCTTCAGTTCCATCGATCAAATGGAAGGGGCTTTCTTGTGCGGATTACCAACTCTCCGAGAGCAAATTGCACGTACAGAAACGTAAAGTGACTCGGCGAAATTCCAAAGTTTACACTGTAGCATGTCAGCATGTGAACGTCTCGAGTAGACTATGGATCGATTGTGTTCCACTTTTATTAAAAAGGTTCGCGTGTTATTAGCTGGGTTCTTTTTTACTTTGGTTTTAGCTTATCACCTTTTACTCTTTGCTACAGTAACTAACTTTAAATGATACATTTTTTTAAGATAGGATCTATAGGTAGATTGTAGTGCATACTGTACCGAATTCAGCTATACCGACCAAAATCACATACGACTATTTTTCTCTGTGTTATCTATCACGAACAGCTCGAATTCAAAAAATATAAGTCAAAGTCACAGTCAAAAATCCCCACCCAATAGAAAACTGTACGAATTTCTATACGTTGGAGAAATATTATATCTTTCTTTTTGGTCGAATTTGACGTTAAACAAGTTATGTAGCTATGTTCGAGAAAACCGTAAGCAAAAGGGAAATGTAAAATTGGGCTGGGTATGGTCCTTCACAAGTACTGAACCATGGCTGGCCAGCCTATTTAATACCCTTGGGTTGTGGAGGACTATTCCTTTCCTAGGCCGTGCTATGCTGGGCCTATGGAGCTCATCAAAGCTTGGCACGGCCCATCTCCGGAAATTCCGTGCAAACATTACTTTTCTACAAACGAATTCGCCTGCCCAAAAAAAGGTAATCATGAGCGAATCATAACTGTGTTTACTCTGCGTTGTTGATGGAAACTAGCAGGTTTGTCCGTGCAAGTGCACAGCTAGATTATAATATAATTATCTTTGATATATAATTCTACTTTATATAATTGAAATACAATTATATTTGTTATATAACTTTAATATCTATTTATAGTTAATCTGCACTGTTATAATTTGGTTTACAAAAATAAGTGGTTGAGATCCTTCTATTTTTAGATTAATGTGAAAATTTTTAAGATTTGTTTCTTTTTAGAATTATTTGGAATTTTGTTCCTCTTAAAACGAAGAAGGTATCTTCAATATTGCCGGTTGTTTTTATTTATATAGAGAGGTAATCATGCCCCGTTTTGCACTCTAATAATTTTCGTATGCCCTGTTTTTATGTATAGTTAATCCGCACTGTTGTAATCAGGTTTTACTCCATCCGGTTCAGGGCCTTCGCCTTGCTGATTTTTCCAAAGTGGGCTAAAGCAAAAAAGCGCGTTTTGGCGATGCGCATATTTTTGGGGCATACAACAAAACGCGCCACATGGCATCAAGAGGCAAAGGGGGGAAACAAGGATAAAAGCAGAGATGAAAAAGAAAGAATATGGCACGCCCCATCTTGTCACTGACAGGTGGGCTCGCATAGGTAGCAACTTTGACATTACAGAGCAAGGTGCTGGTACAGAGTTGTAGTAGTAGAGAATGACACACTGATTTGACAGTTTGTGATTTGTGCTGTACTTAGTACTCCATATCAAAATGAGCTGAGAAGAGATAGATACGGGCATGTTCTTTTCCTTCGAAGCCGGTGGTTTTTGGCTTTTGCTACAATACCTAACTTTCAAACGGAGTATTTTTTCAAGATGGGATCTACAGGTTAAACGATCTACACGTTAAAAGTCCAACATCTGTACCTGTCAAAACTGCAAGCGAGTATCTATTTTTCCGTAATCTGTATCGTAAACAGCAAAAATTCAAAAATCTCAACCAAAAGACATAAGTCGCAGCCGAAAAGAACAGAGGATAAGGTAACAAATGAAAGAATTCCATTAATAATCATCTCATGCATGCGTATCAAGATAACAAAATGTCCCGCACATCACTCTCTCCCCCGGTCTCTAAAAAAGAATCACAGAAAGAATCTCGTAGTATAAACAACAGTAAAACAGAGCCCCAGGACGGGCGACCGAAGATCAATCACATGATCCTCGCTCCATCTAGAACACGGCGGCGGCGGCGACCGCTCCGGCGACGGCGACGAAGCTGAGGGTGGATGTGTACACGGCGGAGCTCGCGGGGTGCCGGTGGGGCGCCGTCGGGGTGGCGGAGACGGCGGACGGGGTCATCGCGGAGGGAGCAGAGGCGGTGGGGGCGTCGGTGGGCGGGGCCGGGGAGAGGCCATGGGGACGGCGCCGCAGCGGTGGGTGGGGTGGCGACTGGGGCGGTGGCCGGGGACCTCGCCGGGGTGGGGCAGCAGGGCCATCTTGGGAGGGTGGTGGGCGCCGGCTTCGGCGAGGGGATGGGGGCCGCTCCCGGGGCCTGCGCCGCGGCGGTGACGGCGACTAGGGCCACAATGGCGGCGATCACGGCGAAGCGAGCCATTGCGTCGGTGTTGGTGGTGGAGACTGGGCTAAGCTTTGGAGAAGATGAGGTAGCAATAATGGTTTGTGCAGAAGGCTAGAAGCTGCGAGCTGTGAAGCGGAAGAGGGGAGGAGGCTGGTATTTATACCGGAAAAAGCATCCCCTACGTCGGCTAAGCAACAGCTGTAACGTTGAGGTCTCACAAGACGCCGTGGCATTGGCACGGTCACTGTCATGTAGGGCAACATCGAGTGGGACCAAACCGTCAGAGTGCGTGGCGAACAACTTCGCGGAGCGTCGCCGGCCAAGTTGACCCTTGGGGCAGCGGCACCGCGTCGCGGGGTGCAGCAGGAGGTCTAACGACTAGTTCCGGGGACACGTGGTGGACTGTACACCGTTGGATCATGCACGGACGCTAGAGATGGATCCACGCTTTCTAGATCAATGTGGCGGGCCGGCCAGCCGAAAGGCCAACTAGCCGTTGCGGTCGTTAACCAACGGGCGAGACGAGGCGCGCTGCCCTGACAGATGGCACAGTGGTATTATTATATGAGCCGCAAACATCGGGAGGCGCGACGATTCGCGTACACTATTATTGTAGCTCACCCACCATGTGATGTGCTGTGCTTGGTCGTCCAACTCCGCGTAGAAATACGCAAACTCATTCAAAGCTGGAACACGTCAGTACGTGCTCACACGGACTTGTTCGTTGGGCGACCGGGGGTAGACTGTGCAAGTAAACGCTGGCCCGGCAAATACGAGCAGTAGCAGCAGGCATTTGCTTCTGCTGCACTCTTGCATTACCGTTGCGCAGCAGAATTAAATACTACAGGGACATAGTCGAAAAAGCAGTACGAGTACTCCTCTTTACCAGCTGGGAAGGTACGAACAGGGAAATCAAACTTTTGGCAAGGCGCCAAGGCCTGACTGGAAAGTAGGACGTGTGATTTTTGACATGGGTTGCGAAGTGCGAAACCTCTCAGATGCTGCGACAAATTGACAATGCATCAACAAAGGAGCTGTCCGCAAGCAACCGCGTTTTATCTGTGTTCGTGTGTATCTATAGAACCGGATAGATAACAGAAGGCTAAATGATGCTATTAAATTTTTTTCCCTAAGCATTCATTTATCTTTTTCTCTGATAACTATAAATCTATGAATATTATAGTAGAAATTCTACTTGAAAGCCAAGGAAACAGAGCCATGTATGACTTGAAAAGATAGAGAATAGAGCTGAACACAACCAGTCAGCAAGGAAGACAACGTGGTCGAAAATTGACTACCAGTCGGAAGTTCAACGTGGTCGGAATCTGACAATGTGGTCAAAAATCAACTACCAGTTGGAAGTTCAACGTGATCGGAATTCGACAACCAGTCAAAAAACAGCGTGGTAGAACTTCGAGTCTTCGACTACGTGGTCGGAGGTCCACAAACATGAGCGTAACCTGATCGGAAATCAACGTGGTCGGATTTCAACTATGGTGGTCGACGACCAGACAGCGGTTTAGAACCAACGTGGTCGAAATTTGACTCACGTGGTAAACGACCAGAGAGTGGTCGAAACCAGCGTGGTCGAAACCAATGTTGTCGAAAATCAATGCGGTCGAAGACCAACGTGGTCGATGACCAACGTGCGGTCGAAAGACCAATGTGGTTGAGGGGACCAATAAGTAGTCGAAAATCAACGCGGTCAAAGACCGATGTGATCGTAACCTATGTGATCGAAGACCAATAAATGATCGACACCTCCACAGTCGATGTCTAGAGTGCAGTCAGAAAACATATGTGGTCGAAGACCCGTGTGTGGTCACAACAATTCGGAATATGACCAGAGTGGCCTACGACCATTGAGTGATCGAAACCAATATATTGAACGAAATCGAACTTCGACCAGTGAGGTCGGCGTCCAATAAATGGTCAAAAACCAAAGTGGTCGGAGACTAGGAGCTACGATACTACCGCTACTCAGCCAGCAGTACTACCGTTGCTACTAGATGAACAGAGTTTTCAGCACGACAGCAAAGATGCAAATCCACATAACTTTTGATTGGAGGATTCAAAAGCCGTGAAACTTTGTACGATAGTGTTTAAGGTCTCAGGAAGCTATTCCAATCTTGAATCGAAAAAACCATGACTAAGATGAGACCTTTTTGAGATTTGAGTAAGCGCACATAAAACTGAGATCTAAAACCAAAATCGTTGATGAGAACTTGCTCGTGGGTCAAAGATAGCTTTGATTACATTCCCACGTGTCACAGCGAGTCAGAGCATCAACGAAATCAAGCCAAAAACCTCTGGATCAAGAAATCACCAGACGGGGCCAAAATCAGGTAAACACATGATTTCTTGATAAACGTGCTATTGAAGTGCCTAAATGATTAGCGGTCGATCTCAGGAGATTATCTCTATCTCGTCCATGTCCTTGGCACATCAAGATCACGAGAGGGACAGAAGAGAGATCAACCTAACCGAAACAAGAACAACAGAACGAGATCAGGAAGGGGTTGAGAGAAGAAAAACCAACTTAAAACCAGAGCAAAATCAATCAAACAAAAAGATACACGAAAAGATATATCAAAGATTGATGTATTGCTCACTCGAGATAATTGGTTTTACAGTCTCTCCATTCGGGAGGACAGAGCTACAAGCCTAGAGCACACACCCACTTTCTAACCTATCTCCCATGGGAGGGAGGATGCGCTAGCCACCAAAAGGCTTGGCCATCCATCAGACCTGGCGATCGGACCGATCAAGACAAGGCCAATTGAACCGTTCGATCACGAAGTCGTAAACTTTAAATACTCCAGTACTCGTAGTCAGACGAACTCGTAAACCACAGAGTCGTCAGACAAAAAGCAAGATTTCTCAAAATCCTCAAAAACCAAACTCAACCTCCGCAGATATTCTAATCCAAAAATCAATTACTCATCACAACTATATGGTGACCTCCGTATGATCTCACATTATGTACGCTAGCTCCAGAGAAATGAGAAAACTAGCTGGAGTGGGCACACGCTAACAACACGGCCCCGTGCATACACACGCGACTACACAGCTCAACAGCAAACATCAGCGCAAGGCTTGGAATTGCTAAATGCTACAGTGTGCGCAGACACGACTAGTCCAAGCATATCCCGGCCGTCATACTAAGCAGGCACGGACGTGGCCAAATCTAAGCCAAGGAACCACTTCGATAGAAAACGTAAAAGGCCTGGCCAGGCCGAGAAACGGCAAACGCTCGAACCACACGGACGAGCCATATTTGAGATTGCGTGGCCTAGACGACCATCAAGGTTTAACTAAACCCATCCAAGAAAACACTGACAGCCAAGAATACAAATACACTGAATGCCAAATTCGACAACACGAACTACGTACGGCTCGGGAGCCCACGTAAAGTCCCTCTCTGAGTCCACGAAGGCACAAACACATGCCTTTCCATACACGAAGGGCCACTGGGCCATAGAATTGCAAATGAACGGGTATTGCTGCATTTCGCAACATACTGCAGGAAACAAAATTATGATAAGCAACGGTGCAACTAGAAAATCCTGACGCACCCCCCGTTTCATTTGCAATATCTTTTTCTCTTTAGTGGAATCACTCGAAATATCTTTTTTTAGTAGATCTACATACTTTTCCCTTGTGCAGATTGTTCCTGACCGAGATTGCGAATCGGGTTAAAAACATATGCGATAAGGAGCCAGCAAATAAGGAGGGAGTTTCTCAAATCCTGGCTGTCATTTCCGACAGCAAAAACTCTTGCAACCAGCAAGGAGGAGACCAAGGCAATAAGGATTGACTTACAAGACAATCTCTCCCTCCTGAACAGTGTGCTTTGCGACCTTCACTCTGAGGAGGTTTGTCCTTCAAGGGACGACTTGGTCAGAGATGTTCACTATCTCTAAGAGCTGGTGAACACTCTTAGGAGCAACCAAGTTGAATCCATGGAGAGTGTTGTTGAAGACGGAGTTTGCTTTGCCTTTGCAGAACTCACGGCTACTGACTGCACCCTTAACCTCCTACTAGTCGAGGCGGAGTTCGACTATACGGAAGAAGAAGCTGCAAGGTTCATGGAAGAAGCCAGACCAACCGGGAGGAAAGTGGTCGATGATATGCAGGTCGGATCTTCGCCGCCAGCCAGCGGTCTGGAGGTTCTGAAGAGTATATCTTTTTTTTTTTGGTGAAAACTACCAGTAAAAGCTTTGTTGTAAAAACTTGTTTTCTATAATACGTCCTTTTCCCTACAAGTTACTTGTTTTCGAATAGCTAGTAACTTCTTGAAAATAAAAATTTTACAGAAAGAAATAGTTTAGGGTAAAAGCTATAACTCTCCTAGCCCCGGCTATTTATTTAGTAAGTTAAAATAATTTACTAAGTAAACAGGAAAGAGAGTCGATCAGAAAACTATAAACCATCGTTTGAACTTAGTATACCCTATATTGGTAGCAAAAGTTAGTGACAAATTGATGCTAATAAGCTTCTTCTAGTAGGTAGGACCATATGCAGTGAAGAGAGACTTTGACTAGATGATGTCACCTTGCTCAGAAAGAAATCTATAGTAAGCTCGGAAAAAGATACTTATAAAGGCAATAAAGAATGAATAAAAGCATCAACTTTATTGATCATATAAAAGAGTTTACACATAGAATTTCTTTAGCTGGTCTATGTTCAAGGAATTGGATAAAAACCTACACATCTTCCATCGCTAGTCATGCCAAGCCCAATCGAGTGACCTCGACTACTGCGTAGGGACTTTCCCACTTAGGAGAAAGTTTATTTTGATTAGACTGGCTTTGAATCTTTTTAGGACCAATTCATCTATAGCGAGGCTATGAGGTTGGACCTTACGTTCTTTGTTGGTAGACTACCGATCAAAGTAGGGCTTGATTCCTCCTTTCTTCGAGTAAGTTGATTTCATCAACTCAGCACTTTTCTTGTCCCTCATCGTTAAAGGCTCCAGTTCTCACCGATCCAATATATAGTTCTAGTGGAAGCATGGCTTCTGCACAAACAACTAGAAAGAATGGTGTTTTACCTGTGGCGTGACTAGCCATAGTGAATTGCCCAAAGTACTAAGGGCAGCAATTTTACCAAAGCCCCCGAGCACTTTATGAGCAGATCAAAGACTCAAGTTTTTTATCCCCTACATTATTATGCCATTTGCTCTCTAGACTACCCTATTACTCTAAGGATGGACTACATAGGTGTAGCATATCTTAGTACCTAGCTCTTTGTAAAATTCTTGGAATTTTGTGCTAGCGAACTGAGTACCATTGTCTGTGATGCTATGATTCAGAACACCGAATCAGGTGATCACGTTTTCATCATAAATTTCTTGGTTGCTTCTGTAATTATTCTCATAATAGACTCGACTTCAATTTATTTCATGAACATATCGATTGGTACAAATAGGAATTCAAAACCATCTGGTGCTTTTGCAAAAGGTCCTAGGGTACATAAACCCTAGGTTGAAAAGGGCTAGGATAATGGAATTGTTTGTAATGCCTAAGTCGATCGGTGTATCTACCTGTTGTGGAACTAGCATTGTACACCTTTGCTACTTTTACCTTGCCTTGAAGAATTCTTCTCCCTGCTATGAGCTTGTCAAGGCTCTTTCTCACTACAATCGGCAATGCAATTCCATTCGACTGCTTCCGCAGCAGTCGTGTATCCATTGGCATGTTGAATACTTCCACGATGGTGGCCAGTGGGTTTATGGTAATGTCTTTTGCGAACCTCCAATTGTGATGCCTCTACTTAAAAGCTCTAATGATATAAGAGTCAAATACTTTAGGTATTGTGTTCTTGATTTGAGTGAAGCATCTTATGTACTGACGTAGGGTCTCATGTGGTTCCTGCCGCATTCAATGAAGATCATCCTCTTGTCCAGTTCGATCGTACATGCTCTAGAAGTTGGCAAGAAGCAGATCACAAAGATTCTACCACGAGTAGATAGACATGGGTGGCTAATTGAGGAGCTAAGAGTGAGCTGATCCTTTGAGTATAGTGGGAAGATAGTTAACCATCCATCACAAGCTCTTCTCCACCTACTTCTCAGATAACAATAGTATAGATTTGGAGAAACTCGAGTGGGCTTTGACTCCCATCAAATTTCTCCATGTTTGCTGGCTGGAACCTGTCTAGCCAGATCTTCAAGATCGATGAAGAATGCTATGACCGATGATGGACTCATAATGTCCCCTCTGAGGAAAAGAAGGGTTATAGTTTTTTGGAAATCGATTGCGCCGATATCTGACTGAAGTTAGACCTAAATGGTCATGAGTACTTACCTCTCTAGAGCAGCAGAATTCTCGATCGAGTCAGTGACAATGATCTCCTGAGGAAATGCATGGATGCCCAGCATCTTAGAAGCGTGGTCGATTATCAACTTGAGATGGAGTAGCCGATATTGCACTTCGGCCTTCCAGCCGAGGGTTCAACTTGGGTAGTCGCTTTCCCAGCTCAGGGTCTTCCTGAGGCCTCCCTCTTCGTCCAGAGCTTCTGGAAGTGCTTTATGCTAAAGGAGTTATCTTAGTTTGGCTTATAGATCGTATTACTCAATACTACTCGGATCTTATCATGGTATTGTTGAGTAAAGTGCCTATTCCTTGTGTATAGCGTCGATCTTATCATGGACTGGCTGGATTTTATCGACGCTTCATCAAGGGTTTTAGCACCATTGCCGCACCATTAAATGAGTTCACCAAGAAGGGTGCTCCTTTCCATTGAGGCCCTACACAAGAACAATCATTCAACCTTTTAAAAGAGAAGCTCACAAATGCGTCGCTTCTCCAGCTTCCTGATTTTAGTAAGACTTTTGAGCTTGAATGTGATGCTAGTGGAATTGGGCTTGGACTTGGAGGTGTGTTACTAGAAGAAGGTAAATCGGTTGCTTATCTTAGTGAAAAATTGAGTGGGCCTAGTTTGAACTATTCTACCTATGATAAGGAATTACTTGCTCTCGTTCGAGCTTTAGAAACTTGGCAACATTATTTATGGTCTAAAGAATTTGTTATCAATTCTGATCATGAATCATTGAAACATATTAGAAGTAAAGCTAAACTGAACCGTAGACATGCTCGTTGGGTTGAATTCATTGAGTTTTTTCCTTATGTCAGAAAACATAAGAAATGGAAGAAAAATGTGATTGTTCATGCTTTGTCTAGACGGTATACAATGTTGTCTCAACTTGATTGTAGAGTTTTTGGCTTAGAGACAATAAAAGAACTATACACTTCTGATGATGAGTTTAGAGTTGCCCTGTCCAATTGCAAAAATGGTAGATGCTGGAATAAATTTGTTTTCAATAGTGGAATTTTATTTATAGCTAACAAGCTATGCGTTCCAGTTAGCTCTATTTGTCTTTTGTTGTTACAAGAGGCGCATGGGGAGGACTAATGGGTCATTTTGGCGTCAAAAAGACAGAGGACATCCTCGCTGAACATTTCTATTGGCCAAAGATGAGGCGCAACATTGAGCGCTATGTATCTCGCTGCACTACTTGCAATAAAGCTAAGCCCCGACTTAATCCACATGGTTTATATATGCCTCTTCCTGTACCTAGCGTTCATTGGGGGTATTTCAATGGACTTTATTTTAGAACTATCTAGAACAAAGAAGGGGAGAGATAGTGTTTTTGTTGTTGTGGATAGATTTTCTAAAATGGCACATTTTATTTGTTTTCAGAGAGATTGTTCGACTACATGGAGTGCCCAATACCATTGTTTTAGATCGAGATGCGAAGTTTTTGAGTCACTTTTGGCGCACACTGTGGGTGAAATTGGGTACCAAGCTGCTGTTTTCTACTACTTGTTACCCCCAAACGGTGGACAAACTACAGTTGTCAACCGCACGTTATCAACTATGTTGAGCGTTATCTTAAAGAAAACCTTGAAGATGTAGGAAGAATGTCTACCTCATGTAGAGTTTGCTTACAATAGATCCCTGCACTCCACCATAAAGATGAGCCCTTTTCAGGTAGTATATGGCTTTAATCCTCGCGCTCCTATTGATTTATTGCCTATCCCCACTTTCTGAAAAAGTAAATTTAGATGCTAAGAAGCGTGCTAAATTTGTCCTTAAACTGCATGAAACAACTGAAGAAAACATAGAGTGTATGAATGCTAAGTATAAGATTGCTGGTAGTCATGGTAGAAAGAGTTTATCTTTGAACCTGGTAATCTAGTGTGGTTGCATTTGCGCAAAAATAGATTTCCTAATTTGAGAATGTCTATGTTGATGCCTAGAGCTGATGGTCCATTCAAGGTGTTTGATAAGGTTAATGATAATGAATATAAGTTTGATCTGCCTGCAGAATTCGGGGTTAGTCCCACATTTAACATTGCAGATTTAAAGCCATATTTGGAAGAAAAAGATGAGCTTGAATTGAGGACAACTAAAATGCAAGAAGGGGAGGATGATGAGGACACCACTTCCATGCATACAACCAATGGATCTGAATCTATGCACTTGCAAGGTCTAATCACAAGAGATCGCGCATTGAACTAGCAGATAACTTTTTTTCTAGGAGTGCATTTTATTTCTAATAAGAATATGCTACTACCTAATGCATGTGATGTTCTTTTACTCAAGAACTTAGGAGCTGATCATGAAGACAAATATGTGTGATTCAATTCGGCCTCCGAAGGTAGTATCAACTTCAAATGTGCATAACTTTCACATACGAAATTCGTTTGAGGTCCATGAGTACTCGATGGAAAGCTTATCTTATTTTCTTTCCAATAGATCTGGTTTTACCTACAAATTCCTCCTATGCATACTGTAATCACTAAAAAATGTTTCATCACCTGTTTGGGCCAAATTGGGCCTTATAATGCTTAGGCCCAAGGGAAAGGCACCCCATCTCTTGGGCCATACTATTCACGGTCGTACTGTTCACATGAACAGTACCACCTCTTATTTCTTAGTTTTGCGCGGTTTTCCCTCCCCTATTTAAGGAGGTCACACCGTTCTAGTTTCCTTGGATTTCGTTTGCTTAGTTTCTCCATTGTGAAAACTCTTGTTCTTACTTGTGCCGACTAGACCAACCGTAAAGAATCTCTGCGGAATCCCATCTTTTTGAACTCAATTCATATATTTGCAATTCAGATTGCTTGTGACTTTGTTCTTGTTTGTTCTTCGATTGCTTGAAGGAATTGATCCTCGTGATCAGATCAATCGGGCCTTTAGCACGACTGATAACGACTTGGTGGTTAGTTCAGTGATTGCTTGGTTCGTATGTATTACGTTCGTAGCTTGGATCGTGAGAGTTGATCATCGTCCAATCGAAATTATCCTTCTCATCGAAAGATCGGGACAACATTAGCTTATCAAAGCTCATACTTCAGTTATATTCTTTAAGTTATATTTTCTTTCAAGCTTCTATTATCATTTACAATGTTTATGATGTCTTAAATTTTTAAATAATCTATGAGATATGTAAACATATTTTCAAACATCTACATTATATTATTTGATACTACAAACTTAGAAACAAATCTAGCTACGCAAATGACCGAGCCACACTACTTATTACTATAAATCAGCCAAACACCGTTTTTTAACTATTCCTTTGTATTTTGTTCACGTAAAATTATGCCGGTATTTCTGTATAATTCATGTATGATTTTTGTTCCGTTTTTTTTATTTCTTGCATAGGACGAGCACTAGTACTGTTACTACGTGACAGGCAGCTTGCTTCCAGGGATGGTCGATACGAGATGCAATCCCGATCCTACGTTGGGCGTGCACTGTTTGCAGATAACGACATGTGCAGAAGCAAAGGAAAAGTGTGCCCCCCCTTATTAAATCAACTCATATCCCTCTAATAAACTATCAACTCATCGGCAAAAGCAGCTCCACAGCGTTGCACACGACAGGATGTCGTGCTCAAAACTCAAAAGCTCGCAACAGCGAAGTGGTTATCACTTACCAAGGACAAAGACGTCGTGAATCTCTCGCTCGCCGAATCTTTTCTGGCGTCTGCCTCCACTCAGGACCATGCACGTTAGGGAGGCACGAAGTGGCGAGATGCAGCTGTGTCAGCCCAACAACCATACACGGTCGGACAGTTTATTAAACTGCGCTACGGTTACTTATTCCGTTTCAGCCGATTTGGTCAGAGATCAAATCACGACTCGAGAGGATGCATCATACGAGCATTGCTTTGTCGCATGTGAAAATTACATCAAAAACCTTTTAACAGTGTGATGTCACGGTTGAAGTAAAACTGGCCTCGGAGGACGGGAGGGCTCGCCCCTCAAGGCCGCACATGGACTGGGTGTGGTGGGCCTTGCGTTCTACGCAAAAGAAAAAAAAACACTGTAGTACAGTTGCCCGGTTTTTTTTTTAAGTTCAACAAGGACGCACGTAACACTATATACTTACACCATACACACACCAATGTGGATGTATCCGAAAGAGAAAGATACATCTTATAAAGCGAAGATCTGAAACGGAGCGTGCGAGCACACACTTTAATTATGGAACACATCCGTATAAGCATATACTCTAGAGGTACGTGCTTTAATTACTGTACACATCCATATAAACATATACTCGGGAGAGGTACTATTTAGGGTATTCTCAATGATGATATTATACAGCAACATCTATAGATTGTCACCTCATATAGATATCAGACTAGATATCATCTTTTCAATACACTATGTCTATTATTTGGCCCACCTAATTAATACTGTAATTTAAGATTTATTTTCAATTCCCTCCCTAATACACCGTTTAATGCAGTGGCACACTCTTGTAATGTGGTAAACATCATTTCCCTCTCTAATAGATGTCTTAGCCAATATATTTATGTTGGATTGAGTGCTTAAGCAATGTCTTGTATGAGACACTGTTTTCCTCTCTTCCTTCATTAATTTTCAATCTATCTCAGCACTAATTCTATTTATCATGCTAATTAAAGCTATAGACATTATTTATATAAAACCATTGGAAGTGTTGTTACTGAACAGGATATATACAATGGAGTGGCACGAACTTTAACTACTGGACTGAGCATATACTAGAGAGAGTATTCAGTAAACAGGAAGTACCTCAGAAATACGACATGTGGGTTTGAACCGAGTTAAAGCCAATTTCGGCACATTTTTATATCGTATTTACAGAAAATAGCCATATATACAGCGTATTGATAAAATATCGTTTATGCCGTCCGGTGGGCGGACGGTAGAGCGGAGCAGACACGTGGCACCTGTTGCCCCGTGAGCAGACAACAGGCGTCTGCCGCCCACCCACGGGACGGCAGGTGATTAAGCCGGATAATTAGCCAGCTTAATTACCTGTCTAATTCATAATTTATAATTTTTTAAATTTGTAAATATAGCAAACGAGCTCAAAAAATTATGACATTTTTTGGGAAACTTCCTGAGGCATCATGGTATGTTGTGTAATTTTTTTGCAATTTTTTTAGGCCATTTGCTACCTCTAAAAAATTTTCGAACGACGCATAATTAACGAGACGATTAAGCAGTTATGCGATGCTCTAAGAATTTTTAGAGACAGCAAATGATCATGAAAAATTACGAAATGTTTTGTAGAGCTTCCATATATAGTGTGCTACGTTGTGTATTTTTTACGTAATTTTTTGCACTACTTTACTATCTATAAAAATTATTTAAGTGACGTGTAATTAAATCGATGATTAAGCACTAATAGAGTTAGGCCTAATGACTTGTCGTCTGGCCACTGGGCAGCACCAGGTCTGTCGTCTGCTCACGGGGCGATAGGTGTCACGTGTCGTTTGCTCCGCACTGCCGTCCGTCCACCGGATGGCATAAATCATATTTTTGTCAATATGCTACGTTTACAATTATTTTTATAAATACGATATAAAAATGTGCTAAAATGGCTTTGATTCGGCTTGCCTGCTCGTGGGCAGCCTGCTCGAGGGCCGCGCCACCATCCGCGCAAGGATTGGTTCTCACAACTAACCCAGTTCTACTCTAAGTACTCGAAGTCTCGAAGCACTGAGCTGATGAACAGCTATATGATACTAGTAAAAAGATCAAAGATAAGTAAGAAAGTAGAAGCGATCGGCGTTCTGTGCCGAGACGCAGACCGGGGGAGCTGTAAAGAATTGCACATGCTCTCGGCTCGCGCCCCAGCTCAGGCTCAGCGAACAACGCCAAACCCGGTCCCGATCCATCGGCTCTGCGCCCCTGCCGCAAAGGGTTATTTTCGCAGCAGGGCCTAGACGTGTCCCCTCGTGTCGCGTACGCCTCACCTGCTGGTCGCACCGTGCCGTCTACTCCCCGCCGAAAGCGACGCGTGCAGAAACGCTCCACCCAGCGACGCGATTCGCTGTGCCGCTCTGCACTTCTGCTCCGCTCGTCTCGTCTCGGCTCGCCTCCCTCCTCGGTTGGTGGGCGTGGGACGGGACAGGCGTGCCGTGGGGCGTGGGCCGTTCGCCCGTCTCGCCGAGTTGCGTGCCCGGTTCCGCGTCGCAAAAGCCGCCAGCGTTGGCGCCTTCCGGATCGCGACACGGCGCCGCGGCCGCAGCGTCCGGCGGACTCGCTTCGTTTGGAGCTGCACGGTCGGTCACTGCCGCTTTTAATTTGTTGCACAGTGCGTGACCATGGATCAACCGAAGTACAGGGCAGGTTCGATGGAACAATTTGCATGCATGCAAGCCGTTGCTCAACGCATTCCTGTGTGCGTCTATTGACAGCGCCCACAGACATCAAGCGTCGATGAACTGGTTGGGTAGGACTTGCCACGACGAGTCACGACTTGTCGACTCGTTGATGATCATCCGGTGGCACTAGCGACTTGTCGACTCAACGGTTGGTTCTTTGTTTTCACATGGGATGATGGGATGTCCTTTCGAGTTTTTATGGTTCGATAATGGTTGAGCCAGGACCAGATTTGACCCTCACAGTGTGCGATACAGCCCATCCCCCCCAACCATCAGATCACATAGCATCCAACATTAAATCGCCAGCCGAACACAATCGGTACAATTACAAGCTGTGAGAAGACTTCAATTGAACCGAACAGCAAGAGCCATACAGAGTCATGTGAGTCCACAGCGCCACGTGCCGTACAAGTAGCTTCGTTGGTCTGGGCGTCCCACGTTGCCCAGCGAAGACGGCATGTCTCGTCGTCGCCTCGCCTTTTTATCGTGTTTTCTCTGTGGGAACAGAAGCCGCGACCAGCTTTTCGGTGCACGAGATCAAAAGGCCGACCCTTTCCATGTGAAGGCGGGCAGGCAGGCACGTAGCTTTCTGTCACTAGCACCCGTCGCCTCGCCTCATCTTTCCCGGCCGCAGCTCTGCCATGCACGCCTCGCTTTCCGTTTTTTCTACTCTCGGTGGATGGACCCGGGGATCGGATTGGAGGCGGATTCCGTCGCGGCCAATGGGGCAGGTCGGCTTCAGAGACGTGGAAAAAAACACGCCAAGCACGAGCAAGTCGCTGTCCTAGCACAGCACGGACGGTCCTCGCGCTAGTGCGTGCGGCAACTTTAGTTGTTCGATGCCACCCATCAATCGAGTGCCTGCGCCTGCGACTTTCTGGGACAAAAGAGGTTGCTTCTCCGCCCTGCTCTTCAGAGCTTTGGAAAATAGGGCTGTTTTTTTTCACTCGAAGCTGATGTTTTTTTGTTTTTGTTATAGTATCTAACTTTTAAATAGATTATTTTTTTAAAACAAGGTCTACAACTTAAACGATCTATACGTTAAAAGTCTAACATCTGTACCAGTCAAAATTGCAAGCGAGTATCTGTCTCTCCGTAATATATACCGTAAACAGCCAAAATTTAAAAATTTCAACCAAAAATCATAAGCCGCAGTCGCGCCAAACAGGCCCCAGCTCCCACATTTTGAGGGGCTGGAAAATGAGGGGGAGTGGTTTGGTTGGCCTTGCCTGCCTGCTTTGCTTTGCTTCAGCGACTTGTGTCCATTTCTTTACGTGGTTCCTAGCTTCCTATATTAGTGCGGAGATAAATACTTAGGTCTGACAAATATGAGTCTCCTATTTTCTCACTTGCGATTGTTACTATGTTGGTTCCATGGGATAATAAGATCAGATTTGCATGGAGTAAATAATAGTAGTACATCATGGCACGAATCCGTTGTGGAGCTTAATATATTTCGATAACCCGCACCTGCAGCAACATCTACCTTACGGTGATCACTTACCCAAAATAAAATCCACCTTAGGGTACGTCATTTAAATGTGCATGTCGTCTAAATCGGGAATGTATCTTCACCAAGTGATGGGCACCGTGTATTAGCACCATGCACCAGCACGTTGTAGCATGATGGTAGTACCCTAGACTACAAACACGACATTTATCGTCAAGAAAAGCGTAAGGATGTGTTCTTTTAGACTATAACCGATGGTTTTTGTCTGTGTTTTTTAATATGATAGCTGACGGCACAAATACCGATGTAGACAACGCACACGGTTTTAGACTCAGGAAGTCATTTGGAGATTTCGTTTCAAGAACCGCTCTGTTTTGACGTTTGATTTTTGACTTTCAAAAAAATCAAAAACCAAAAGTTAAAGCAAAAAACCAAAAAGATCGTGGCCTTAAATCATCTGCGTGGAAGAACAGAAGTACCAGGAAGAACGCAAAGCCGAGCTCCACTAGTTCACGTTAGAAAGGGTTTTGTCGTGATATATTTGTGTCGCCCAACGTACATGCACACGATCCATAGGATTGCTTCCTCGTCGCCGCCCAAAGCTACCGTCCTACCGATTCTCGCGTTTAGTCTTTTACACAAGAACGTACGTACATGAATGCAAGCACGTCAGCACGATGTTGGTCTCCGAAGTTGAGTGCTTAAGTTATCATGCTGATCTGACCAACGAAACAGAGACTGCTTTGTTCAGCATAAGCAAAGCACGGCCATGACAAGAAAATGCTGGCACAGGCAATCGGATTAAAGATGACACGCCACTGTTGAACTCTTGGTGATATTTTTGGCTGCTGCTACAAAGAGCTACACGTTCAGAAAGGATCTAGAACGTCTGGGTGACACATGCAATGCGATGCACGAATATGGGTACTGACCAAAACTTTTAATGCTAGCTTGGTAGCCTTTTGGTAGGCTGCAACGTCGCTAGCCTCACTTTAGGGCACCTCAAAAGTTTTCCTTGTTTAATTTCTCCGTGGGTCCTGAGCTGGTTCCTAAAGCTAGGGATGCAGTTGGGTCGAATTTGAATGGGTATTAGTTATATCATACTCTAATTAATATTTTTTTTGAATTTAGAGTTAGATATGGTAACAATATATATGAATATGAATTTAGAGTATTCGAAGCTTCGGATACGGTACCGTCAAGACGGATATATAATGGTTTGGATTGAGAATAGATAATATAGGCGGATAGTATGGACATACAAGAAGAAATATACACTGAACCACCCTCCGTCTAACCTAACATTCTCTCGAACCTCACCTCACTGTCCTGCCATCCACCGCCGCCCACCTCCCTCCGTCATCGCCTATCGCTCATCGCCTCTGCCCACCACCAGCTCACCACTCAATACCTAGGTTCCCACCGTCCACTTTTTTATGTTAACTAGCTGAATACTCGTGCATTGCTACAGATTTTTAAAATTTATCATACTATATGTTTTAAAGCTCACCGGTGGTAAATTTTTTAGAATATACATACAAATATGTTCTAAAAGTTTTTAAATCCGTCAAGTAAGTCAGAAGTTGTCGATCACACCTCGTGGTCATAAGTCGGAAGACATCGACCACACCTCATGGTCGTAGGTCGGGAGCCCTCGAGCACACCTCGTCGGCGTAAGTCGAAAGCCGTCGACCATCGCGCGTGATCGTAGGTCGGTAGCGGTTGACCATCGCTGATGTTCATAAGTTGGCTGCGGTCGACGATTGATCGTGGTCCTAAATCGGGAGCCTTCGACAATGGCTCGTGGTCGTACATCGAAAGCCGACGACCATCATTCGTGGTTGTAAGTCGGAAGCCATCGAGGACACGTCGTGGTTGTAAGTAGGAAGACATCGACCACACCTCGTGGTCATAGGTCGGAGGCGGCGTCGAGGAGGAGGAGACGTGGCAGGAGGGTTCGGGGGAGAGAAGGAGGTAGGGGTTGCAGGAGGTAGAAGTAGGGAGGCGGCGGCGGGCAGATGGGGAGAGTAGGCGGTGGGCGAATGTGTTGGGGAGGCGGCGACAGGGGGATGTGGTGTTGCTGGAGGAAGTTGGGGGACTGCGACCAGACACTGCCACACGGGGAAGGGATTGGTGGCGGTGCTGAGGAGGAGGAGTAGGCACGGCACGAGGGTTCGGGGGAAGAAGGAGGCGACGGTTGCGGGAGGTGGAGTGGTTGCGGGAGGGGGAGGGGCAGAGGTGGTGGCTCCCAGCGGTGGGACAGAGGATCCTATCAGTGAGGGCCAGAGGTGACGACTCCCAATGGCGGGGCCGGAGGTGGCAGCTCGGTAGTAGAGGTCGGAGGGGGAGGCTCCCAGTGGCGTGAGCAGATGACCCAGGTGGCGGGGTGTACAGGTGGCGGCTCATGGTGATGGGGCGGAAGATCTCGACAACAGGGGCCAAAGGAGGCGGCTCACGGCAGTGGGGCCAAAGCCGGCGAAGGGGGTGGCGGTGAAGGTGGAGTCTAGTTAAGGATTGAGTCTTGTGTTGGATTGAGTGCGTGTTGGTGACTTGGTGTGTGTGTGTGTGGTGGACGAACCGGTGGATTGGTGGGCTAGTGGGTGGCCGGGAGGTGTCAATGGGCTGGGTCGGGTGCTTGGTAGATTTACCAGATATCTAGTCAGATAATATCTGTATTACCGTTTACGAATATTATTCAGTTGGATAAAAGAGCTCCTGATTTTGCTATCGAATCCGATACTAACTATCCGATACTAACACCGAATCTGTCCAGATACCAAACTCCTTTCCCGAATTCGGTACCAACCGGATTTGATACTAGAGCGGTCGGGAATTACTCGACCTGTTTACACCCCTACCTAAAGCTTAGAGGTGATGTTTTTTTGCCAACACAGTCGCTACTACATTTCGCCACCAAAGTAAATGGAAAACAATGCAACAAAAATGATCATTTGTGTACCAGAAAGTTCGTGCATATTCTTTTCGGCTATGGCTGATGGTTTTTGTTCCTAGAGCAATCACTTGTGCGAACGAATAAAATATCGATAAATTGATAAGCCGCTTCGAAAACGTTGTCCCGATAAACCGTTTTAAAAAGACGATGAAGAAGCTGTTTTATTTGTTTGTTCGAGACAAGTTATAAGTCATAAGCTGGAAAGAAATAGTACGTGCTATTTTTCAATTTTTTGAGGATTGCACACAGCAAGCTTACGCATGAAGAACGGAGTTTGATTAATTTTGTGGGAAATTTTAGTATGATATGCAAAAGTAACCACAAGTAGGGTCTATTCTTTAACGATTTCTAAAAGCGGCTTTTGGCTTTTGCTATAGTATCTAACTTTAAATGGAGTATTTTTTTCAAGATAGGATCTACAAATTAATTGTAGTACACGTTAAAAGCCCAATATTTATATCAACCAAAATCGCAAGCGAGTATCTCTCTCTTCATAATCTCTGTCGCAAACAGCTAAAATTGAAAAAATTCAGCCAAAAATCATAAGCCGTAGCCATTTCAAACAAGCCTGTAGACTATTATAGCTCGAGTTCACATGTGTAAGTCCACCTTTCTTATTTATGTCATAAGTAACTTTGCTCCAAAGTGGATGCAGTTTTTGGCTTTTCTACTGTTGATTTTTGGTTAAAATTGTAATGTGGTGATTGTTGGCTTTTAAAGTTATTTAATTATAAATAAAGAAAAAAACGTAGTTATATTTGTACGTACAATACAAAGAAATATGAAAAAAGAAAATACAAAAAAGCAAAAAAAATGAAACTAAGAAGCCGGCGAGTTCAAAATAACTTCTGATTTTTGGAAGCCGAAAGTGAGAAGCCGAAACCACATGAGCGGCCTGAAATTGATAGGCTTTTATGCGACATTACTTGCTTGAAAAATATTAATTTTGTGTACATGGGATTTCTTTTCACAATCCCGAATTCTTAAAAAAAATTTAAAAAGAATTCTAATAAATGTTGACAGAAATGTTAAAATATTTAGTTTGGGCTCAATTGCGTGCTAGCCAAACCAAACCATCTTAACTATGGTTAGGCTATTTGGCCCCTCGTGATACTTTGTGGTTACGTGGCGTGCATGCGGCTGTGAGGTTATACAAATGGAGAAATTTCCTGGTCTCACATACGCAACGTTGTTGCAATTTTTCTGGGAGAGATTCACTGAAATATTTTCATTATCTATAAAAGTAACATAACAAAATGTCACTCCTGGAGCTATGACTTATGACTTATGACTGTGGCTGATGGTTTTTGGTTCTAACACGAGCTCTTATGTAAATGAACTGAATATCGATAAACCGTTTCGAAAAAACTGTTCCGATAAATCACTTTGAAACGGCGATAGAGAAATCGTTTCGTTTGTTTGTTCGAGAGAAGTTATAAGCCACAAGGTAGAAAGAACATAGCAATAATATATTCCATCAGACATATTCACCGTTCTAAATTTGTTTCTTCGCAGAGTTGTTACAACTACAAGAAAAGAAAATTGATTGATAGCCTGTTCAGAGCGCCGAAATTTCACAAAAATTTGCTTAATTTTCATAGAAATTAGGAGAATATTTCTATGTTTGAAATGGCCCGATAACTTTTACAAACGTAGATCCGCAGCTCTTTTAGTAAGATATAACATATATAAGGTGCCCAGCGAATGATGTGAATAAAACTCATTTTGAACACAGAGAAATCGGCCCCAACTGTCTGACACCAACGCCAACACAAAAATCTCTGCCACATGACATCTCGGCACCGCCAACCAGAGTGCCCGGCCAGGCTAGCTACCAGCTTTTTTATTTATACGCGAACCATGGCTTCTTGCATCAGTAGTTTGCCCCTGCCCTCCTCTCCTCCTCACCTCCGTCGTCCTGGAGGACGAAGAGGTACTCCCATTCAGTTCATCCTTACGATCACGACTTCCGAAGCAGGGCAAGGCCATTGCCGCCGACATACAAAAGGGACAAAAAGGTGTAGTGTAGTCGCATGTGCTTGCAACTCCTCCCACCTCACAATTAGAACAATCTCCATTTCCAGTTTTCCGGCTCGTTCCTTCCTCCTGAACTGCTAATCGCAAATGAAGAGGCAAATCAAGAGGCCCATCGGCAGCCAGGAACCCTCGGAACCAGGTACGATTGCTGCGAAATCTCCCCCGTTTGTGTACTTGCTGCATGGGTGATGTATGTTGCGAAGTATGTGCCCTTTGGACATATAGGAGTATACATGCTAACATGCATCTGTATCCCATATTCATATTCGCATTTTCTTAGCATGAACCTTCCGTTCTGCACTCTTGACAATATGCATGCACTTTGCATTGTGGAAATCTAAGCATTTACGGAGTACAAGATTAATTGCTAAGATCATGTGTGAAAGAAACGAGAGATATACTACCAGTACAAAGTAAACCATGTGGGCATGTGCACATGTTGCAGGAGAGAAGCTGGCGTTCGCTGAGAAAGAGAGCCTGCTCGCGCCGTACATGGAGCAAGACGAGGCCGAGCTGGAGGGGGTGGACGACGACGACGAGGAGCTGGCCGGCGGGCGGTCATCGTCGTGCGGGCTGGGCGAGAAGAAGCGTCGGCTGGCGCTGGAGCAGGTGCGCGCGCTGGAGCGCAGCTTCGAGACGGACAACAAGCTGGACCCGGACCGCAAGGCCCGCATCGCGCGCGACCTCGGCCTGCAGCCGCGCCAGGTCGCCGTCTGGTTCCAGAACCGCCGCGCCAGGTGGAAGACCAAGAAGCTCGAGCGCGACTTCGCCGCCCTCCGCGCTCGCCACGACGCACTCCGCGCCGACTGCGACGCCCTCCGCCGCGACAAGGAGGCCCTCGCCGCAGAGGTACTTGATTGTTTGCTGTTGTCACGCGCCGTCACGTCACTTGTTACTTACGTATGTTTGTGCCACGCGGTCAGATACGGGAGCTGAGGGAAAAGCTGTCCAAGCCTGAGACAGCGGTGAAGGTGGAGGCCGGCCTTGACGCCGTGGAGGAGCGCCAGGCGACGCTCGGTGCGTCGGCCGCGGCGATCTACAAGGACGGCTCCTCGGACAGCGACTCGAGCGCGGTCTTCAACGACGAGGCCCCGCCATACTCCGGCGCGGTCCTCGAGCAGCCGGACTTCGTGGGATTCGGTGCGTCGTTCTTGGACTCGTCGGCGGCTACGACGGGCTGCTCATCTCTGCCCGTGCTGGAGACCAAGTGGCACGGCACATACTCATACGACTCTTACAAGAGCGGTGGCTATGGCTTCACGGAGGAATGGCTCGCCGGCTCTGACGCGATCAGCAACGACGGCGCCGGCTTCTTCTCCGAGGAGCACGCCTCCAACCTCGACTTTGGTTGGTGTGGGAGTGGGAGTGGCACGGAGGGTTTTGATCTCCACGGTTAGTGTAAAAGTAAAAGGTGGCACTGTACATGCATGCATGGGGTTCGAAGTTCCAATTAGTGGTAGTGAGTACTACTACTTTTTACTGGCTAGCTAGCGGTAGCGGGCCAGAAGGGCGCAAGGTGCAAAGCAGAGAAATACGAAGGGGGAATTCGCGAAAGGTTCACGGAGGATGTAAATGTCAAAAGCCGCCCCTACATCCTCCTGCCAGTCAAAACCTGTGGCGTGTAGTGTAACACTTCGATGAAACGAATAGCTTGGCTTATCACTTCCGGGTACAAACTACCTTTTAGAACGTGTATTTTTTTAAGTGAACTCTATAAGTAAATTATAGTATATACTGTACTGAATTAGTTAAAATTATATACGACTATTTATCTATGTACTGTATTTTATGAATAATTATAATTCAAACTATAAATCAAAATTTAAAATCATAATTCAAAAAAATACATAAGTACATGGCAATGGAGAAAGGTAAGACGGTTGAAAACCTGCAAGTCAGGATTCAGGATATCCGATAAAACAAGACATTTTTCGATCAAAATATTGCTATGCCTCACCACAAGTATCTGAATTCGAGAAAGAAAAAATATATAATTAGGGACAGAGAGAGAGAAGTAACTGTAACTTATACTCGCTGCGGTACAGTCATCATTCGGCATGCGTGCTTGTTAAAAATCACGTTATCAATTTTCTCCTACTATGCTCTTGGTTGCACGGCAACCTCTTGTGGGTTCACCCGGCCCCACGGCGGGAGGCTCGCTGGTGAGGCAACGTCATTGCGAAGGTCTATGAAGGTTGCCACGGTATGATGAGGTTAGGGATAATTGATGATTTACTGTAGTTTCACTCGTTTCGATTTCAATTTCTTACTTTTTTTGATTTTTAGTTCACTATTTTTTAATGTTATTTTTATCTTCTAACTTTTTAGCTTCTTGTCTTTTCTTTTTTCTCGTGCTTCTTTGCATTGTCTTTAATTACAACAAAAAATTACCAGCTACTACAGTATAAAATAAGATTTCGGTGAGAAAAGCTAAAAGCTATAAGGTGGTGATCAATATGGCTTAAGCTTATGGCTTAAACTTATTTTTGCACTATTTATAATTTCGACTTTTTCTGAATTTTTGACTCTTTTTGAGCTTTTTTGTCGGTTCTTTTTTTTCTCGTATTGTTTGCGTTGTCTGTGATGGGCTAACATATTTTTTATATTTTTCAATTTTTTTAAATTTAATTATGTTAAATAAGCCTCTATCGATTCTGATGTTTTTTTGACCAATTCAAGTGTTTTTAGCCATAAGCTTTCAGCTTTCAGCCGAACCGATCACCACCTAAAAAAAGCCTAACTGAGCACAATCTAAACTTGAGACGTATTTGATGATTTGTTATCTAAATGATGTGAACCCTGTCAGTGACACATTGACTATAAATCATCAATGCATCTCAGCTGATAGGACAAATGATCACATGTCCCAAGAGGTTGTGGTGTGGGTGAGGTAGTGCAGAATGGGTGCGGCGGCCATAGCCAGGGAAAGAAGAGAAACGAGGAGGAGGATCGGTGTCGGCGTTGAAGTTACAACGGTGTCTCCAACGGTGGACGAGACAGCATTGCCAGGGCGGCAACTTAGGCGTGATTTCCGTGCGGACTCACTCTTCGAGCCTGTTTGGAACACAGGAAGCCGCTCAAAGTCCACGGAATAACAGGGCCCCAAAGTTGTCTGAACTCTGAACACACTAGGGATTAGACTTTTGTGAACTCTGTCCACAAGTGAGGCTGTCGTAGGATTAAACAATGTCGAGTGTTTTTTTTCTTTAACTCTGTCCCATAGTGTTTTTCACTAAATGACAGAGATTCTAACTCGTGATAATGTGCATATTCCCCCATTGTTTATGGTAGGGATCAGCAGCCTTGTTGCCAGAAAAATCAAGGTGGCCTAAGAAAATCGTCTAGTTCTGTTAAAGCTGTACAAGGTTCATGTCTCATGGCATGTGAGGCAGCTAAGAGCCCAAGACTACTGGCTGGCTAGCATGGTGGCATGTTCCCCATCCACCACACAGCTAACGTATCCTCTTAAAAAACGGGAAAAACAAAGGAAATAAGCGATGTAGCAAATGCAAAAGAACTATAAAGAAAGATCAAAAGCAAGCCACAAAAGGAAACTTTTCTCCAGTATCAGCAAACAAATGGAATACTCCATATATTAAAGGCAATTCTGTTGGGTTGGCCATTTCCTGGGTAGAGGCAACGGAACTGTTCGATATCGTGATGGGTGGATGCGATTATGGGATAAATTCGTATCAACGGTGAGCTTGCGGAGATTTTTACTACCCGATTTGACACAACCATTTAAGTTAGAACTGAGCTAGCGACTGAACTGAGAAGAAATGATAGATGCTTGCTTTCCATTTTAGGCATACCTGAGAAAATTCGTCTTGGCAGGTGTCATCTGCAAAAAATAAAACTTTTAGTTTTAATTTAAAAAGTGTTTTTTGGTGGCTTTCAATCGTGTCAAGTCATCTCCACACGAGCAGGAACTGATGATGCAAGGTTTGGTACGCGTCCATTTCGCTCGTAGGGCACAAGCATCGCAAATAAGAAAAGAATCAATGTTAGCACCCGTAGTGATATTATCATACGGGGAGACGTCACGAAATAAAGAAGAAAGAGACAGATCACATCACGCACCATGGTCATGTGGCCAGTTTTATATGCCTCCTATTATTCGTAAATCAGACCTGGTACAGCACGACCGTAGTAGAATAGGAGTATCGTCGCTGGGAACGGCCACTAATCGTGGACTGTTTTTTAAGTACAAATCATGGACTGCAAGTTTGCTGAACTGCACAGAGGGGTCGGTGCAATGTACGTACAATATGTAATACACGCGTCCAAAATCTTCACGTTGCTTCGTTACCTCTTGTGGTGCGATGACACTCCCAGTCTCACAGTTGTGAGACCATTTGGGTCACCTTGTGGTGTATAATGAGTATTTAATTTTATTATACAAGTGTTGTCAAAACTTAAATTTGATTTTGTAAGTTAGCAAAATTTAGCTTCAATTGTCAATGTAATTGGTCAGATCGGCTTGGGAGTCATGGTCTGATCGGCCAGTCCGATATGACCAGACTTTGGCTGACAGTCTGATCGATGGTACGATGTGACCGGATTTTAGGGGTGACAATAGGGCCGGGAGGTCCCGGGGGAGGGCCCTCTCGCCCCCACCCCGATCCCCGTCAGCCCGTCCCGACCTCGTTAGCCTTCCCTGAGGGACACGGCCCCTGCCTGTCCCGTTGGTCCCATGATTAAAAACAATTTAAAATATTTTTAAAAAATAATAATATGAATTTATTTATTATTTATAAATATTTAGGCACACTTTTTTTTACAAAATATAGTTTCAAAAAATATATTCGAACATATAAATTCAAGTTTTAGTCTAAATATATAATAAAATAATACAATCTTGTATATTTAAAAACTATAATATATTATTTAAACATATATTTTATTTTTTTACCAGGTCCCCATGGGGCCCTACGAGGGGAGGACAACCCCCGCCCTGCTAGCCTAGCAGGGCATGCTCCCGTTTCCCTGTGTGGGGAGAGTGCCTCCCGTCCCCGCCTCTGATGGGGAAATTCCCTGCGGGGCCCTGCCCCTTCGGGGAAATTGCCACCCCTACTGGATTCTAGTTGACGATTGTTTTTTTAGAGAACGTGTCTTGGACTTAGGCACATGCGATCAAACCAGTTAGTGGTTAGTGGTCTGACTGGCACGGCTACAAAAAAAAGTTATCACAGACGGTTCGAAACCGTCATCACATACAGTTTTCCAAACCGTCTGAATTTATGGGTCAGTGATAATCGGAGGTTATCACAGACGGTTCATGAGCCGTCTGTGATAATCACATCACAGACAGTTTGTAACTAGAACCATCTATGATACTCACACATCGCAGACGGTTCTAGCTACCAACCGTCTGTAATGCATGAGTATCACATACGATTTGTAACTAGAACCGTCTGTGATACTCACACATCATAGACGATTCTAGTTACCAACCGTCTATGATATTCACATATCACGGACGGTTCTACTTACCAACCATCTGTGATATTTTTTCATCACAAAAGGTTGGTAGATAGAACTATTTGTAATATTAGTGTCACAGACGGTTTTTGATTTGAGCCGTCTGTGATAATCCTTCACAGATGGTTTATATCACAAAATCATCTGTGATAGTTCATTCTATACCTATTTTCCCCTTTTTTCAGTTAGCCTCAGAAAATGTTAATTATGCTATCTGAAAACAATCAAATACAGTAAGAAACACAATACAATTCCATTTTTATTAAGATTAGAGCCTACTATTACAAGTAACATGGCCCCCCATTTCCCCTTTATTAAAAAAGAAACTGCCACGAGACAGCTACAGAGGTCCAGTTAATGAAGGTGTCTCAAATTATGTGTGGTGTTTTGTTTTGGTGTTTTATAATTTCTACTGCTCCATAACGTTCAGGAGACTACTCAAAAATAAAAGACACCATCTTCGGTGGCTAGTACTCCTACATGGTGTTGTTTAATCTGTAACTTGACCTGGATTATGTAGTTTTCGCTCCGATATCTCCAAATGGTACGAACGATCGATGGATGTTGTCATGGAGATCGCAGTGACAGGTCCAGACACACGACGTCTCGTCCAGGAAAAAAAAAGTTGCAACAGTTTCGCTGGGCGGTCGCTTAGTCGCTCCTATCTCCGTCCGCTAAGCTCCAACGTTGCGGTCGCGTACGGCGGTGCACGTTTCCGACGGCGACCTTGTCGCCTGCCCGTCCGACGGTTGGATCGGAACGTTCTGTTTTTGTTGATCGGCCACGACCTTCTCTCCCTCGAGCTCTCTCTCTCTCTCTCTCTCTCTCTACTTTGACTTGGTTGTGGCCTAGGCCCGTTATACGATTGAGACCTCCTCCAGATTTTCAGCCCATGAAGTGGCCTGTTTTGGTCTTTCTGTTGTAGGGTTGGTCCGTCTCAGATTCTCAGGCCGTTTCGGCTCCGTCCTCGTTGTATTTGGCACGGAAGTGAAAGCCGGTTGAACACCGACTCGGCCGTTGTATTAACCCTCCAAAGTTCCTAGGCCCATGGTGGCCCACATAACACAAGGCATTACAATTAACAACTCACTGCATTTCAACTCAGCTGTTACTGTACGCTTGCTGACGACTTAATCCAGCCATACAGCCCACTCACGAATAAGCACACTTTGTATTCCCCCGCAAAAAAGAAAAGAAAAGAAAAGAAAAGAAAAGAAAAAGAAGACCAAACTTTGTGCCGATCCCGACTATGACAGTGTTTTTTCACTGCGATTTACCCCCAACGGATGCATGTTAGTTGAATTAATCAAAACATTCGGGCACGACCTGTCCGCTCGGTTGGACTGAAAAATAAAGATATAGGGTTGAAATTGTATTATAGCTAACTAAAATTACATTATAGTTAAATATGATTTATTTAACATAATTAAATTTTTTAAAAATAGAAAAATAGAAAAAAAATATGGTAGCTCATCATGGACAACGCAAACGAATACGGAAAAAAACTAAAAAAAAGCCAAAAATTCAAAAAAAAATTATAAATAGTAAAAAATAAGTCAGAAACTAGAAATTCAACCGAAAATGAGCGGAAAATTAGTGGCAAACCCCCCAAAAGCCCCGTACAATCAATTTGACTCTTTCTTTAAGCTAACAACATGAATGCACGTCAATGTTGAGTAGCGAAACAACTCTCACCGACCAAGTCAACCGTGAGATTTCTCACTGGATTCCAGAGCATAAATTTCGTGAAAACCAATACGGCCGTGTATTGGCTACCATTGGTAGCTTTTAGTTGAAAATAAATAGAAATGGTTGAAAGAAGTGGTGAAAAAAGGATGAATGGTGGAAAAAAATAAGAGAGATGTATACGCGGGACGGGAGCGAGAGTGAGGTGTGTGATACGCTCGTGATCCCTAACTTATCCTCAGAGCAAGATGAAAACAAGAGGATTAAAGAAGCCACTTTGAAAAATTAAGTGTTCATATTAACTTCTAGCTTTTTCAAACAGAAGCCAATACGGACATTCTCTATGTATCACTATGTCTAAATATACCGTGCGCTTTGCTCCCAATTATTCGAATTCGAGTGGAACTCCGGCGGCATATCGTTCACCGTTCAGCCATTATGTTCTGGACATTGACCGGCAACGGACAGCAATAAGGCTGGACGAATTCTGTGTTGCGACTGCATCCAAATTGTTAAGGGTACTAGAGATAAAGGGTATTAGTAACACAAATAACATACCGCCATCGAGTTGTGTCACACACACACCGGTAAAGAACAGTAAGCTCATTTATTCGATGTACTTAAATAGACACCACAAATAATTAACACGGCACCAATCCAGTTCCTGTTACTGAGCTTGGACAACGAGGAAGATGCTGCTAACTGCATGCCCATACAACGATGATTTATGACGGCCATTAGCATACCATTTTCGGCAACACCGGCGACATAAACACCACTTTTATTGGATCGCTCTCATCAGCCAATTCTGAACCCAAATTTCGCCGTCGTTTCTCCCATCACTTGTCCATCCATATGATGCATCTCAGGCTCTTCCCCTGCACGAGCAGGTCGAACGCTGTGTTTATGTCCTGCAGGTCTACCTCATGTGTTATCAGCTTCTCCAACTCCAGCTCCTGCATTTACACGAACACATGAGCACAAACTGTCGATTCATATGCTAAAGCGTTTAGTACTGTGGAATTCATCTGAAACCGAGAATAGTGTGACCTTGTTCATGCATTTCTCGGCGAGGATTGGGATGTCAGTCTTGGGTTTGATGCCCCCGAAGAGCGATCCCATGACGCACTTGCCGAACAGGAACTCGATGGACGGCAGGCACAGCGGCTTGCCGTCCTTCTCAACTCCCAGAATGATCGTCTTGCCCTTCCCCTGCGGCGGACACATGAATGGCATGGTTCTCAATTTCTACAATCTCACTGCATTTTCATTGGTAGTGATCAAGTTGTGGTGATAAGATCAGGACCATTTTAGTGCTTCTGAACGCATCAGTCATCACCGACGCGACACCAATGCACTCGAAGCTGTAGTCGGCGCCGCCGCCTGTCATCTCATTGATTACCTAAATTAAGCACAATTAAGAACACGCATCCATGAGTTATACTTGAAATCTGTACTTAGTAGAATATGACTTCGTCTACACTGTCCTTGTGTGCCAAATTCTAACTGGACTACTTTGGATGGGGTTGGCTACTTGGCTTGGTCCTTCTTACCTTGCTGACTGAACTCTTGCCCAGTTCTGATGGATTGATGAAATCTGTCACACCGAACTTTTTTCCTGCAATATATTAGAGTGGACAATATTTTTCTTCAGTTTTGAATTCGACCAAAAGGATTTTTCGTGGCTCGTTACTGCAAAAAGGAAAAGGGACTTGCCCACTTCCTGTTTGGCAGGGTTCAAATCAACACCGATAATCTTCGATGCTCCACACATTTTTGCACCTTGCGCCACCTGAACAATGAAAAGTTGATCGCTGCAAGTTCAGTACCAATCAACTGGAGTTCGTGCTAACAAGAGTACTATGAATCGCTTGTGAGCATAGTTTAGAATTCAGTGGCCATGTATCAGGAGAAGCAGCGACACCGGCTTACCGACAATCCGATCGATCCCAGTCCAAAGATAGCGACTGACGATCCAGGTTCCACCTTGGCCAGCCTCCACGCGGCTCCTACCCCTGACATTGGTTTCACGATGTACTAATATCAGTGGACTTTCCTTGACCAGTGAAACACCAATTAATGGTAAACTTGATTAGTCGATCGAGTAGCTATATGCAATTCTACAGTGCAAGATATGCGACATTTTCTATGGCCCGTTTCGTTTGGGGCGTGGCGATCTAGGCTCACCGGTGCCACCGCCGCAGCCGAGGATGCAGGCGAGTTTGGGAGGCACGGCGGGGTCGACCTTGACGACCTGATTCATGTCGACGACGGTGTACTGGCTGAAGCTGGAGACGGCGAGGAAGTCGTGCAGCGGGGCGCCCTGGCTGTCCCTGAACCGGGTGGTGCCGTCGCGCCGCATCCCCGGGGCGATGGAGAACGGCACCGTGGTGCACATGTTGTTCTCGTCCGACGCGCAGCTGGAGCAAGTGCTGCACTGCCCCAGGAACGTGGGCACAACCGTGTCGCCGACGGCGAAGCCCTCCACGTGTTCCCCCACGCTCTCCACCACCCTACACGCAGCACCGTCCCGTCGAAAAAAATATCAAAAGAGAGATATCTTCTTCTTGTTCACCATCTTCGTCGTCATCAGCACTAGGCAATCCAGTAATTACCCAAGAACTAAGAACAGAAACCTACCCGTAGGCCTCGTGACCTAAGATTCTTGGGAATACTGGTGGTATGACAAAGTCTTCCTACGAAGTTAAAATAAATCGAGTTAGCAAGTACGCACATGAAAGCAGCAGCTAAGTACTGAATTCTCCGACGTTTGATGCGTTATACCTTCACACGCCAGAAGGTGATGTCAGTGTGGCAGAGGGAGGTGCAGGTGATCTTGATGCGAATCTCGTAGGCTTTGGGTGGATCCACGACGATCTCCTCGATGTTGAGCGGCTCGCCGGAGACTCTACACACCGCCGCTGCTCGTTATCATGGTCGTCGATGACGTCAGTGGGTAGACATTAAGCAGTAAACAGCCAAACATCAACAAAGCTAGCCATGCATGACGAGTAGTAGTAGTGAGATGCTAGCTAGTACTACTATGTATCTCTGAGTTAGTGAGTTACCTTTGCAACGGATGGGCTTGATGCTCTGATCCTCCATGGCGACTGGCCGGTGAGGATGGCAAGTAGTACGTACGTTCTTGATACTCTCTTGGAGAAGTATGGAGCAAGCTCTGATTCACAAGCCACAACCAGAGTACTAAATAGAGCAGCCAACTCCCAATAATTGGATAAATTTCAGCTTAACTTGGCCCGTTTTAACTTCAGCTTCTGATTTCTAACTTATTTTTTACTATTTATAAATTTTATCTTTTTTTCTGAACTTTTAGTTTTTTTAGCTTTTTTTCTGGTTCTTTTTTTCTCGTATTCGTTTGTGTTATCCGTGATAAGCTAGCATATTTTTTTATTTTTAAATTTTTTTAAATTTAATTACGCTAAATAAGCTACTTTCAGTTACAGTAAAATTTCAACAATAACAATACAATTTCAATCATAAACCATAACTTTTTAGTCTTCCCCTGCAGCTATGCCTAATTTTGAGCCCCCGAGCACGCAAGAGAAATCACCTACGTCGTTTTATTTAGTAGATTTGAGATAAGATCTTCAATTAATACTTCGTCCCTACCACGTCGACGTCTGCGTTGATTACTTGTTAACTTTATTTAAAAAAACGTATATACAATAGATAAACTGATAGAACATAAAAAAAAAAGTTTCTAAATTTCTCTATTCTCTTACTTACTTTCTCTTATTTAACTGGTTATAAATTTTCTCAATATATAGACTAATACTCTTCTACTAGCATACATATTAGGACTTTATGTTAGACATAACTTCAACTTGAGTTACACATAAAGATGAACTCTACTACACCTTGAATTCGAAGTCAAGATTATTTCTAACAATCTTCCCCTAATCTTGACTCAACATACTCTAGTTTAGTCTCAACGCATTATGAACTACCAGTCACACCTCCACATAAAGGGTTCTACATACAAGCTACATGTAGGAACTCAACTCAACTGGTACGGGTCCATCCAGATACAAAGATTCTAAAACATCGATGCAGTCGGTCTTAACTACGACTTACTTAACTCATACTTGATACAGAACGATGACGCATCTCCTTAATATTCCGATTTCTTTTCATCTTACTTGAGTTTGGACGGCAATATATCTTCTCGACGTCTCTGACTTAACTCTTCATCAGATCAGTGTTGGTTCATCGTCGCTGAGCGCTTTAGTAAGAAACAATTTCTTCATCCTCGGATTGGGGTATTCTGAAGAAAAGTGTACATAATCGTTACAATTATAACACATCACTTTTACCTTATCAAACTTCCGATTATGACGGCCTTGGCCACGACTGCTGAAACTGTTCTTGCCTTTACGCTTCGATGACCGGATCTTCCACTCGGCGTGGGTCAACAAGACCTGTCTGTCGCCGTTGTTACTGTTGTTGCGGATGCGTTCCTCATACATCTTAAGACGACCGATGACCTCCTCCGTAGTCATTGTGTTTAGGTCTCTAAATTACTCTATGACCGAAGCAATTGGGAGAAACTGTGAGGGAACAACATGAAAGAATTTCTTCATTATGCACAACTTTTCCACCTTCTCGCCAAGAGCCCGAATCTTGATGAAAATGATCGTCAACCGGACAACGAAGTCATTGATCGACTCCGTTTCCTTTATACGCAACACCTCGAACTCGGTATTGAGAGTTTGTATATTTTCTTCAATTACACGATCGGCGCCAAGATGCATCGTCTTCAACGCCTCCCACGCGGCTTTGGCCATCTCCTTTTTGGCCAGTTGGAAGAGCATCTACTCTGGGATGCCCTGATAGATGGTCACCAATGTCATCTGATCCTTGCGCACATTGACGTTGCTGTTCTCGATCACGTCCCACACTCCTTGAGCCTTCATGTACATCTTCATCTTGATTGTTCAGGCTGCATAATTGCTCATTGTAAGTATCGGATAATGCAGCGAGACAACAGAACTCTCATTCGCCATCATACTATATGATACCTCGTCACCGGTGACACCACTTCTCGGAGAACGTGACATGATCTTGAGCACGAATCAAGAACTCAGGCTACTTTTAAAGCGGCTCTTGGACCAAGGGAACGGAGAAAAAAAACTGCAATGTTTTTTCTCTTTTTTCTTGGTGACTTTTCTTGTTGTCTTGGATCTGCTCTCTATTGTCGTGATTGCTGCTTGGCGTTGGAAAAAAGGGCTCGTCTTCTATTATGTCCTATGCTCAAGGGAATTTCTTTTTCTCTCTCCTGCCACAACGAATTAACTCAGATGTGACTGCTTTGCTCCTTTTCGTGGCGCAGGTACTGCTGCTGCTCTCCAGTGCCACAGGCGAGCTTGCCGTGCAGCTGTTGGCACAGCCCCCCACACGAAGTGCGGGATCAAACGCTGCTACATCTGCCTCGGAACAAAACGGAGAGAACACTCGCCGCATGTTGACGTTGATGTGATTGCCTCCCTCGATCCTGCTGCCTGCCTTTAACTTTTTTGACGGACCGAGCGCCGCGCGAGACGAGCGTTAAACGGAATCGTCGAGATGATTTTTTCAGCGACTCGGTTCTCGCCTAGGCTCTGATACCACTTGTTAATGTTGTTCCAGAAGAAAACGCACACATCGCAAATAAACTGAGAGAACATAGGAGAATTTCTGAATTTCTTTATTCTCTTATTTGCTCCCCTTTATTTAACTGGTTACAAGTATTCTCAATATATATGTTAATACTCTTCTACTAGCATACGTATTAGGACTTTAAGTTGGACATAACTTCAACTTGAGTTACATACGGAGATAAACTCTACTACGTTTTGAACTTGAAGTCAAAATTATTTCTAACATTACTTGTTTTCCAAAAAAATAAGAGTAATTTCACAGCATAGTTATGACGGTGCAGAACATCAAGCGGAAGGAACGAAAGAAGAAGACAGTAGTCAGAAGTAAAGAACCAATGTACCATGCCACTATAGACATCGTGTTACAGTATCTGCTGTCTGTCTCCGCCTGCAGGCGGTTTGGGCAGTTTGTCCGTGCGTGCCCATCCAGGAATGAAAACAAAGAAGCTGTCCTCAAATGTGAGCCCATGTGCGCATCGATTTGGATCGAATTCGCGCCCGCCTTTGTTCTTCTGCGCAGTGCCGAGCTACCGCGCTCCGAGGGCACAGAAAAGACTAAATCCACAAAAAGTAAAGTGACAAGAGGCCAGATTTGTAAAGAAAAAGACGCTACAGGGCCACAGAAGGAAGCAATTCCGAAGCACGCCTCATGTCAAGTCACGCGCGTGGCTAGGCTGTTACGTTGGCAGGGCTTTGTCGTTACTGGTACATGCATGGCGTCCGGAAAAAAATAAAAAGGTTTATTTCAACCGCTACAGTACAATTTTAATTATAAACCATAATTCTTCAGCTTAATCGAACGGAGCCTTAGTAGCGGGATGATAAGGATCAATTATACTATATAGTGTAATTTAATTCAATAAGAAGAGATAAATAGCATCCATTCGAATAAAATCATTTGAAACACAAAAAGGGCATATTTATGATTGTTAGATCATGGGGACCATGGCACATGTCAGTCCCCCTCTCTCCACCCCTGATTTGCTTGATGTGGTATAGATCACTTCTGACGAGAAAAAATATTCAGTTAGACGGACATCGTCCCCTGCATGGCGCACGTTCTGCAACAATATCAAAGCAAATATCTCTGATCCACTCAATCCCGTGCCTAGAAGCTGTGCAACATAGACCAAGAATGGTCGGATGGCGAGCTCGCTCGCGTGTGCATGCGGCTTGTGCAACATGACTGCCAGGGAGACATAGGAGGCAAAGGCACCGATGCCGAAGGAGACGAGCCGTGGCACACCAATCTCGTCGGCTCAAGCGGCGCGAACGTGGCCGCGAACACCGACCATAGCGCGACAACCACACGAGGAAGCCGTCGTGGACGAGCAGATCTGGCCTCGGTGCAAGCACGACTGGGAACGCTAGCGCTAGCTAGAGCGTGGCAACTGCGCACGGGGAGGAAGTCGACAAAGAGGGGCGCGAATGGGAGCCCGTCCGTACTCTGCAGGCCATTGTCGGAGGGAAAGGGCATCTCGACAATGGTGTTGGTGCAAACGCTAGTGAAGCCCATGCGGATGAAGGCCTGAGGAGGAGCCCTATGAGGTGGAGGCGTGGCATGGTGGCACTGGAGAGAGGTTTGCTTTAAGATTGTGGCAAGACACATGTCGCGCAAGGAGATGAGGTCCTTCCGATGAGAAAAGGACCGAGGTCCTATATAATTTTCTCCCACTTCTGTAGGCTCGGTATATGTGAGTCTGTGTTGATGTCACTCTATGATGTATGATAAGTATTTGATTTGTTGTGCAAATGGTGTCGAAGTTTGTATTTGATTTTTGGAGAGGTTGTAATTTTCAAAAGTTGTTGTTTGTCTCTAGCGGTCTACCCGTATGAAGTGAGCGGTCGGACTGGTGGGTCCAGTGTGATCGAAATTTGGGAGCGATCAAACCGTCGATGTGGTATAACCAATTTCTAGTTGGCAGTTACCTTTTTTTAGAGCGCGTGTTTTGGAGTTTGGCACATGCGGTCGGACTGACCATGGTTGGCGGCGAACTGGTTGTTCGCGAGAGAGAGAGTATAGAGAGAGATACTCGTATGCGATTTTGGCCAATATAGATGAAGTTAGGACAGTGTTTACTATAATCGACTTATAGACCCGCTTGAAAAGACACTCATTTTGAAAGTTAGTTAATGTAGAAAGTTAAGTCATAAGCCCAAAAGAATTCACCCAAAGATCATTCATATTTTGCTATAGTTCCTGCGGTATGTAAGAATTAGTATATGGTAAGTACATACCATAGGTCGGTGAGGCAAAGGCCAAAATGGCAAATTTTGAAGCAGGATTAGCAAAAATGACATCATCATAGCTATAATTGCAAAAAACAGTGCTCTCCACCACACGGTTACCGTGTGGCATTAGCCCTGAGCCGACATGTGGCAAAGTGCCTCACGGTCACCGTGCGGCATTATCCTTAGGCTGACACGTGATGGAGTGTCGCACGATCACCGTGCGGCATTAGCCCTGATCTGACATGTGGCGGAACGTCGTACGGTCACCGTGCAGCATTAGCCATGGCCCGACATGTGGCGAGGCCAAACCACACTGTCACGGTGCAACGTGCTGGCCAGTGGCTAATGCCATACGGTGACCATACGATGCTCCACCATGTGTCGGCCCATGGCTAATGCCACATGGTGACCATGGGGTGGAGAGCACTATTTTTATAATTACAGTTACGAGGGTATCATTTTTGCTAACCACATTTTAAAAATTGCCATTTCAGCAAAAAAAAAACTCACAGGCAGGCACTGTGAATCTGTGATCTGCCTTGGGTTGCCTGTAAAATGTTCGGCTGGGTCAGGCTCCAAGGTCCAAGCCAAGGCTGCGGCCCTGTTGACTTGTTGAGAGAATGGCTACACGGCACGAGATGGTCGGGCTGTTTAGCCCAGTCCGCGGCGCTAACAAATTGGGTTAGTCCCAGATGGGCTGAGCAGGCCGCATTTATTTGGGCCATGTCTCAGTCCATGGCCAGCATCGTTTCTTCCAATAAACTTCACACAGCTGGTGCAGTGGACAGTGGTGCACTCGACCAGCACTTCGCTCAATCTGAACACGTTCGAGTTGTGCGCGCCAGTTCATCTCATTTGCGACGAATAAACCAGACCAGAGAGGTCACATCTTACGGATGTAATCGACCCAGACTCGTTTCTAAAATTCTACCAGTATCGTGGGTTTCGTCATGAAAGAACAAAATCCCTTTCAAGGATAGCACTACACCCGCGAGACCAAAAACCCACGTTGGCTAATCCAGTTTTATCGCGATGCTAAGCACCACCCTTTGGCTCGTCGTGCATCGCTTTCGCTTCCGCTTCAGTTTCCCATCCTGCCCTTCTCCGGTCAAAGACGAGCTCTCGGTCAAAGCAGCTTGCCGTGCGTGCTGCCGTTATTTAAAAGCGATTGGAGTTTAAAAAAAAGATCCACCCGATTACGGCTCCACATGGCCTCGTAATCTCTCGGGACCCGGCCTTTGCGCCTCGCGTCCCCCTTTTTCAACGCATCTTTTTCATTTCCATGGTAGGATAGGTTACGGGATTGCTTGCTGCTGCTCCTAGTACTGCTTCCCGCTCCCGCTCCCGCTCCCGCTCCCGCTTCGGTCCGTGGTCCAGCGCGTAGATCGTGTGGTCGTACGGTCTCCTGCTGCTGCCGCCGCCGCCGCTGTGATTGATTTCTGGGGCCGTGAACCTTCTATACGGTGCTCTTTGCTTTCTGTGCATGTGCTTGTGCTCAAGATGTTTCGTTATGGAGTGATTACCACGTATGGAGAGATGGATCGACGATCTGTTTGAGCCGCTGAGCTATCGTCAGTACGAAATCCTAACATTAACACCCAGTGTACGTAAATGCTACCCGGCCATACATGGTCACGATAAAACCTCACCGATTATAAAAACCACACATGATTGGCGAGCAAGGGCGAAACGCTCGGCCGAAATATCCACGCTCAACGCTAGTGCTGAGCGGCCCAGCCAGCCACCAATCGGCTCATCAACCAACCAGCTAGCCGCTGCCCCTCTGCTCTGCTTCGCTGCCCAAATCCCACCTCACACCCCCTCCTCACTCCCTTCCGCCATGGTTATGGACAAGTCCAACCTCCCACCCTCCCCGCCTCCCGCCGCCTCCTCCCTCAACAAGTCGTCCTACAAGATCTCCAAGCAGTCCTCCTCCTCCTCCATGAAAGCGCCTCCACCGCCGCCTCCCGCCCTTCTCCTCCTCCGCCTCCGCCGCCGCCTCCTTCGGCATCTTCCGCTGCCGTGGACCACCCACCTCCCCAGCCCCCGTCTACAACATCGACAAGTCCGACTTCCGCGACGTCGTCCAGAAGCTCACTGGCTCCCCTGCCACCTCCTCCCGCCTCAGCACCCGGCCTCCGCCCCGCACCCCGCCGCCTCCCATCATGGCCCCTCCGCCCCACCCCGCCGTCGGCCATTCCGTCCCGCCTCCATCGCATCCGGCCGCCGCCGCTGGCACCGCCCGCCCGCCACCCATCCTGCCGCCGGGGCCGCCGGCGCTGTCCCCGCTTCCGCCTCTCCCGGCGGTCTGCGTGACGGCGGAGTCGCCCATCTCGGCCTACATGCGCCGGCTCCGCGGGATGCCGTCGCCGATACACGTGCCGACGTCGCCGCTCGGGTTCGGGTGCCTGCCCTCGCCGCGGACGCCGCCGTCGCCCGGCGTTCCCATGCCGGCCACCAGCCCCCGCGTCCGCGACCCGTGACCAAGAACCAACCGTTGCTGCTGCTGCTGCTGCTTCCGATGTGTAGATATGGCCAGTGTAGGAGAGATCTGGCGAGGCGGCGGCGAGGAAAGAGGAGGAAGCAGCAATGCAGTTACATTGTGTTAGGTTCACCTTAAAATCTTAGCTCAAAATTCTTTTTTAGCGTGTTCTACCTACCTTAATATTTTGTTGGTGTACATGGGACATGCGGCGTGTCGGCAACCGGTGAATTGATCATGTTTGGCTAATTTTTTGTGACAAGCGTAAGATGTAGTATCTAGTGGAGAAACCCAAAACTTTATATGCAAAATTTGTTTAGGAGATCTTTGTGGATGATGATTATGATATGATCTTTAAAGGTATTCATCAATTCTGCCTGGCTAGTCCTGGAAATGGTTTGCACTAGCTTAATTTCTTTGTTCTTTGTGAGGCCAAGGTTAGAAGCTGAGCTAATCTAAGCTTGGTGCACTTGTTAAAAGACATTTTGACTTGGTCTCTGTTGTTCATGATAGATTTTGTTCGATAGGCGATTGCAACTAGGCTTCGATTTCTGGTGTGATATGGACTTGTTTTGTTTTGTGGTGTACCATGGGTCATCTAATTATGCTCACATGGGGTGTAAAGGGTGTTTGGTGATACATCGCCGTTTGGCTTTGCCTTTTCTCTTGTTACTGAAGGGTTTCATTTGTTTATCGTGAGTGGTATAGGCTTTGCAGGTTGCACACACACTATAAATTGCATGAGCTATTAGCTGCAAGCCTGCAATAAAACCCCATGTATTTCCTGCTATCTCACTGAAAGTGAGACGCGTTGGCTTGCTTCAAACGGCTGTAAGCTGTGCCTTTTTGTTTAGACTTTTGGCTGCAAATGCGTTGCAGTGGAAGTTAGTTTTTTTTTAAGTTAACATAAGAAAAAATAGTAAAAAAAGAAAAATTAGAAAATATCATTATATCTTTCGAGGCAATGCAAAAGAACGAGAGAAAAAGAAGAAACTAAAAAAGAAAAAAAAACAACCCTGCTCAAATGAGCTTTTTTTGTAGATTATGGCTAAAACTACTATGCTAGCTGAAAAAATACTGTAGTTGATGGAGGCTTATTTGACATAATTAAATTAAAAAAAATTAAAAACAAAAAAATTATGTTAGCCTATCATGTATAATACAAACAAATATAAGAAAAAAATCGACATAAAATCTAAAAAAATTAAAAGTATAAAAAAGACGAAATTTATAAATAGTACAAAAATAAATCAGAAACTCAAACTGAGCGGTGAAGCCCTCGAAGCGAGGTCTCGTTTTATGCTTCTCGTGCTGCTACTGAGCACATTGTCATCTCCCTTCTGTAATTTGACCAACTAAAAAATGGTTTGAATAGTAAAAAGTGAGATAACATTTCTTGCTTCGACAAGACAAAGATTTAATGGGCACTGAATAACTGGCAATAGTGGTAATTCTCACTTTTTCGCATTTTTACTTCCAGAAGCTTTTGACTTACAGTGAATTAGTGCTCAAGTCTCAAGCTGTCGACATTGCAACAAAAGTGCTTCTTAGGTTCAGTGATGACTGATGAATGTGGGGGGAGCATATTCGAGATGCATTAGGTTTCAAGCATCCTTTGCACACTTGTTTTGCTTTGGTCAAATTAAGGGAATTTTACTGTGTGTCGAGTTGATTGGAAAGCAAGAGCTGAAAAACACAGATGCCCATTTCTATGATCGATTTATGGTAGGACACTAGTTTAGTCCAATTGGAAAGTGATATGTTGAGAAGATGCCAGTGCCATGGCTGCAGCTCAATAATTTTCTTTTAATTTTTTGTTCTTTCCCTCTAGCTCGTGCTTGTAGGGTCACAATATTATTTCCTGATGTGTTTTCCTTGTTTCTATGTGTTGTATAAGCTAGCAGTAATATTTCATTGGCGATATGCTCTCTCTTTTCCCCAGCTGCTTCCACCCTTCCGGAGTTTGCTGTCCAACTTTTATTTTTCCCTTCTGGAAGCATGGCAGCTGGGCCTCGGCCAGTCAGGCGAAACTCATTTGTGTGATGTAGTTCCTGTGGGGCAAGCAATTTTGGTCTGAGCCTCGGACCATTGCCTCGGCAGTTTGAGACCTAGCTCCGTCCTTAGGTACGTGGTTTCTGCACATAGCCTGTTCATATTGTCTTTTTGCTTTGGATTTTGGCTTTAACTTATAAATAGTAATAGCTTGTAGACAGAGATACTTACGTACAATTTTAGTCGATATAAATAAAATCGTTGTAGTGTGTATTACAATCAATTAGTAGACTATGTCTTAGAAAGATATTCTGTTTGAAAGTTAGGTAATATAGAAAAGTTATTTACTATAGAAAAACAACTTTTAGAAATAAATATGAGCAGACAAACGTGGCCTCGACTGTGTGTAACAATGTAAGGCTTCACAAGGGAAACGCTTGCAGCAAAAGTTGGCCGAAACATTTGTATTTTCTCTCTAGTAACCGTATTTGTTTGGTTATATCAATCTGTAATCATCACTTGTCTGGACAAACATAGGTCTAGTCATATTATCTTTTACTTGATAGATTTTAGTTATAGTTGATAAATAGTAATGACCGATAGAAATAATTAATGAATAATAGTGTATTATATAAGAAAAATGATACAATAAAAAACACTACAATATTCGACCGTCATGTAACTTATAGATTTATAATATAATAAAATACAAAATATATTATAATATATAAAAATAAAAGATAATGACTAATAAATAATAATACTCGATAGAAATAGTTTATAGGAGCTGGGAACTAAAAACAGAAATCTATGTAAACAGACTAAAAAACTGGACAATGCAATTACAAACCCTGACACTACAGCCAGTGCACTGTTAATCCACGAAAATCAATGAAGGGGCATGACAAACGTACATTAACCAGGACAGGAGAAACGTAAAAGCAAGCATGTGAAGTTGCCCTGCGTGGTGTACTATGAGCAGTCGGTACGTGGCACAAAGAAGTAATTGTAGGACACGTCCTGTCCTGTCGTGGCTTGGAAATAATCAATTCATACTGGAACCTCCTCTATAACGGCAACCAAGCTGGGTTCTCTTTGGAGAAAACGCAGGTGTAGCACACCAAATAAATAATAATAATAATAATAATAATAATTGTTAGAATTAATCCTGACTTCGAGTTTAAGACTTAGTAGAGTCTGTTTTCATATGTAACTTAAGTTAAAGTTGTGTCCAACTTGAAGTCCGAACACATATGCAAGCACGAAAGTATTAGCATATATATTGAGGAGGCTTGTACCTAGTTTTGTAAGAAGAACGAGAAAAGCAAGAGAAAAGAGTGAGCAAATAAGAGAATAGAGAAATTCTCCTGTATTATCTCAGTTTATTTGCGATGTGTGCTTTTTCTCCTGAAATAAAGTTAACAAGTGGTATCAGAGCCTAGCTAAGAACCAAGTCGCTGGAAAAATTGTCTCGATGATTCCGTTCTGCGCTCGTCTTGCGCAGCGCTTCCGAGCCATCCGTTCCGTGCGTCATCACGTTACAGCAGCTCGTCCGTGTGGCGCATCCGTCGGTCAAGCAACAAAACACGTTTCTGCAACAATAAAGAAATCATTTCTTGCTTAAGCGCTCAGCGGGGATGAATCAACAGTACTCGGATGATGAGTTAAGTCAGGGATGTTAAGAAGATGTGTCGCCGTTCAAACTCAAGTAAGATGGAAAGGAATGAGAACGTTGAGGAGATGTGTTACTGTTCTGTATCAAGTATGAGTTTAATAAATCGTAGTTGAGTTCGACTGTCTCAATGTTTTAGAATCTTTGCATCTGGATGGACCCATACCAGTTGAGTTGAGTCCCTACATGTAGCTTGCATGTAGAACGCTTCACGTGAAAGCGTGGCTGGTAGTTCATAATGCATTGAGACTGGAACTAGAGTATGTCAAGTCAAGATTAAGGGGGAGATTGTTAGAATTAATCTTGACTTCGAGTTCAAGACGTAGTAGAGTCCGTCTCCGTATGTAACTCAAATTGAAGTTGTGTCTAATTTGAAGTCCGAATACGTATGCTAGTAGGAGTGTATTAGCATATGTATTGAGGAGGCTTGTACCTAGTTTTGTAAGCAAGAGAAAAGAACAGAAGAGAAAAGCAAGGAAAAGGGGAGTAAGTAAAAGAATAGAGAAATTCTCCTGTGTTCTATCAGTTTATTTGCGATGTGTGTGTTTTCTCCTGGAATAAAGTTAACAACAACAACAACAACAACAATAATAATAATAATCCTAATCTAGATATGGCTTTAAATGAGGGACCTCTATTTTCTTTTCCGTGCGCAGTTTTTTCAGATACAGGTTTTCCCATCTACTCGCTCTCTCTCTCCGTGTGTCTGGCAGCGGCGGCCGGTGACGGACGGCGGTCGGCGGCGCACACGGTAGTGGAGGGCAGCACGACGACGGTGGCGCATGCGCACGGGCATGGCTTAGCGGCGCAAGACACGCACGACGACCATGCGCGGCGGCGGCCGCGCGGCTATGGCGCGAACAGCGGCGGCGCGAGGCATGCGGTCTGCGCATGCGCCGCGGTTGTACCGGCGGCGGCTGCCGGTGGCCGGTGGCAGAGGCACGGCCGAATGGCCGTTTGCTCAGCCGAACGGTCGTTCGCACGGTCGAACGACTGTTCGCTTGGCCGAACAGCGTTTCGCTCAGCCGAACGACCGTTCGCACGACCAAACATAGTTTGCTTGGTCGAATGGCGTTTTGCACGGCCGTGGGGGCTAGCGAACCCGTTTTCTCTCCAGTCTAATTCATCTCCTGTTGTTCCTTTATCTAATTCATCTATATCTGATCGGTTGCCTTCCATTTTATCATATAGGTTCGCACACAGCTGTTGAGAGAGCAGTTGGGCAGTTGCGCATTTCAGATCCGTCGTACAACGTGTCCGTCGAGCGTGCTCAAGGCAAGTACCTCGCGGTCGTAACCTATCCTTTCGCACATTACCGTTTTATGATTATCTGTCGCTATTAGCTTAGTAGTCGATTATTTTACTGTATTGGTTGCCAATTGTGTGTTGCTTGTAGAATTAGATAGATTCTAATGCGCTAGGCTAGTTAGTGTTGTACGCTTGTTGTTGTATAGTGCATGACTATAGAATTCATTCTTAGTTAGGGATTAGAATATATGCTTAAATTATTGTTGGGGTAGCGTATAAGCATGTTCAAATCTAAGTTTAACCACTAGTAATATTTTAACATTGGGTGTCTTATTTATATATCCTGCTTCCATGATCCTTTAATTGTACAATATTGATTGTGATCCTTGGCTGATTTAGTTGTGGTACATTAATCTGACTAATAATCGCTTATCATGTAATAAAATTGTATGATGGACAACCCTTGTGTGTCTCCTAGTATCATCTTTAGGACATGTTTTAGTGCGTTATCATCAGATTATCGTTCTCCATCGCTTTGTATCACAAATCATGTCTCTCTGTTCTCAACAGTATCAACCTATTACCTCATAACTTTACCTTACTTCACCCTCGACGTTCTAATTACATCTTGGATAACTCACTAATAAAGGAAATGACAGTTACATGGCCCGAGATTACTCACATATAAGGGAGATTTTCACCCACCTAGTAATATACGGGGGCCGTACATTCTCGTTACATATGATATTACACCATGTCGACGGTTATACAGTCGAGTACAAGGATGTGTCTGACTATTCTCGTATAACCGGGTATGTGGGAGGTGATCCTCGGCGTCTTTGCTATAACTTACTAAATAACAATTACCTTTAATCACACTGTTTCTGTGATCTCTGTCTCTGATCTATATCAATGCTTCCGGTAACCTAGGTTCATTGCCTGTGTCAATTACTTGTTTATATTGCTTGTCCTTTTTCACACCTTACTTACATTGCTTGTCCTTTGCATATCTTGGTTACATTACCTACCCTTTTCTCACCGTGTTGCGACCGTTGTTGGGTACTTGTTGAGATTTTCAAATCTCATGCTTGCTCTTTCCATTCTTAGGTAAAAGACCAGTGGAGTGATAGTAACATGCATGGGTGGGAGCACTCGAGTTTCAGCACTATGGCTTCCACTATTTATGCAATTTTATTTTATTCTTCATTTGATTAGAAGTAGACCAGTCCCATGTTTCAAACATTTATTTCAGCTTCCGTTGATTCTCTAATAAAGTACCTTTAAGATTTTAATTTTTTTGTGATTTCTATTGTTGTTTTTATTATTTATTCTTTACTTTGGCAATGACGTTCCATAGTAGTATCCTAGTTGGCTATATGTGGGGTGCTACAATTGGTATCAGAGCCTAGGTTGTAGTTTCTAGAAAAAAATACGCATGTACATAGGGCTTCGAGTAAAAAATTGCACATAATTGAATTATAGTTCGTATCTAGCTCTTAGCCTATGCTACTGATCAACCAAGGATGGAAGAAGACTAAAATAAGTGTGTGGGCCAAGGGGGGGCCTTCCTCTTAGGCCCAAGTATTACAAGGCCTAATTTGGTCTAAATAGGTGATGTGGTATATTCTTTTGATGATTACGGTGTGTACAAAAGGAATTTAGAGGTGAGGCTAGATCCGTTTGAAAGAGGTCGAGAAAATCTTTCTAACAAGTACTCGTGGATCTCAAACGGACTCCGTATGTGAAAGTTATGTATATTTGAAGTTATGCATATCAGGCTGAATCCGAATTGATCTGTAGGCAACACGTATCCAACTTGAACTCTTGCTTTACTTGGACCAAAAGGAACGTGGTGACCTTGAGGAAGAGTTGAAAAAGATATCGACTTGGTCTTGATATGCTGGTTGGCTTCCCTTTAGGTGGACCCCAACCACGAGCTCGTGGTGTTGATGCAATCCTCCTTGTATAGCTGCACAAATATATATTTTCATCATTAGGTAGTATCATATTCTCATTTAAAATATGTTGAAGATGAAGAAACAAATTCACCTTTAGTTCAATCTTAATATTGGGTGCTATGGTCGTTTGTATTTATGGCATGGTCACATCATCCTCCCCTTCTTGATAGAAAATCGTCCTCGGTTTCAACATATGTGTAGCCTCACGTGTTGCATGATCTTGATCATAAATCTTGGTACATGACAACAAATGCAACGGACTCTCATTATGTAATATCATAAGTTCTTTATCAAACAAAGTAAAACCTCTTTAAAACGAGCTTATCTGATAATTTAAGTGATGCATAGGAGCTCTTGTAATTGGAACAACAGGCATAGCAAATATGGTTGTATCCATAGGGGCCATGTCCTCATCATCCTCCCCTTTTTAAAAACAAAGCCGAGGACTCGGCTTTTGTGAAGCTGAAAATATGGTAACAAAGAAGCCGAGTTGTATGCATGGTGTGTGTGTATATATATATATATATATATATATATATATATATATATATATATATATATATATATATATATATATATGTCATCCGTTTTAACAGTTCTTCGTCGTTGCATAATTAATGTTATCAAACAACAGTGATCATAAAAGCTCATTGTATTATTAACCCAAGAGTAATCATATATGTTAATGAGCAAATCAAAATTTCTCACACAGCAATTATTGTAACTAGTTTTGCAAATGTAAGTGAAGCATTTATGCAATTCAAATATCTGAAGTTGTAAACTTGCAGTGGTGGCACATATGGACAAAGCTACAACTTTTGGAATCAAACAAAGCCCATCCATATAATCAGATTTCAATCAAGCAAGAGCAAATTCATCTAGCAAGGTTGAAGATATTTGTAAGTTCTTCCATAATTCATCATCTTTATTCAGATTGTCCATACTTGATGGTGTAAAAAATGATGAACACATAAGCATTAGATGAGTACTAAATTTTTCTTTCTTCTCATATTGAATTAGATTCAGCACACGAGAATCGACGCTACGTTCATGGAGGAACCAAGACTCAGAATGATCCAGGATGCCGTGTGAGATAACTGAACTCAAGCATGGCACGAGAAAAACAAGAAATATTGAAGGGAAGTTCAAGCGACGGGTTGCACCATGTGGTTTAATTGGTCCAAATGAGGTGTGGTCCCATAGAACCTGAACAGAAGAGACTTACCGACATGTGGCAAGCTAGTGGTGGACCTACAAGTGGCAAGCATGGCGATTGTTTGTAATAGAAGGAGAAGACCAAGTCAAGAAAGGATATTTTGGTTGTTTGACCAAAATACCGAAAACTACATTGGAAGAAATTTTCGGCGTTTGGGAGAGTGGTTTAGGCCAAGGAGAAGTTGAGAAGATCAAGGTTGAGGACTTAGTGGATTCGGTCTTATGAGCCTTAAAAAGCGTGCATAAGTTTAGTAAGTTAAAACTCGTGTATGTGGAGTTATCAGGTTTTCACCATATGTGTTAAGTGGATAGTACTTACTAAATGTTAGATGTAATTGGCTAGCCTATCTATTTAACGAGTTAGGATAGAGACTTACTAGTTAACCATCCACTCATTGAGTTCATGAATTCTAGGGTTAGGGTTTGAAAAAAGTTGAGTGTTGTTTTGTGCTTTCTTGTCCTCCAGTGGAGTTGCTATAAAATATTCATTCTCAAGTAGCCATATATCAATTCTTGTTCATCTCCCATGGATTCATCTTGTGTTGATTGATCTGCTTTTCATTTGGTTGGTTTTTGCTCAACTCTCTTCCATTCTTGATCTTGTTATGCTAAGAACGTATAAGAGATGGAGATAACATCTGAAAATCAATATCCACCCATTTAGGCACTTGGTTAGCAAGTTCATGAAGAAACCCGGTTTTTTTTGCTCTTTTTGGCCCTCGAGTGATTTTTTGATCTAGCTATTTTTGCCTCGATTTATTTGGTGTTCTTGATGCGACATGCGGGGATACATCTATAACTATTTTGGCCATCATTCACTCACGAGCAAGTCATATTCACCATTTTTTTATTTTTTTTGACCTATTTTGGTACAACATTCTTTCAAATAGAAAAATGTCAGAACATTGGCAGCGATTTTCTTGATTGTTAATTGGAATTGATTCGACATCTTAGGGAAGGTGTATACCAAATTTCAAATGATTTGGTGCTTTTCTTTGAGAGTTAACTCGATTTTAGGTTTTAACCCAGTTTTGGTGCAGCAAAATTTGACGAACCAAAAAATCTTAATTCTGTTAAGTTCTTTCCAGATTATTCTAGGTTTAGACCCGGATTTGTTGTAACAGAGCTTGACAAACCAAAAGATCTCGATTCTCTTAGGTTCTTTCAAGATTTTTTTGTTGCGATAGGTTCTTAAGGTCATGATCTATGTTTAGTTCAAGTTCAAGACTTTTGAATTTACGAATCAAAAGTTTTATTAATTTTTGTACCGTGCCAAACCTTGAATCAATCGAACTAGTAAGCAAGCACAATCCACGAGATTTGGTTCATTTGATCGGGGCAAAAGAAGAAAAAACGGTGGCTTCAGGGACAGAGAGGAGATCCCATGTGCCGCCCAATCCCCTCGACCCACTAGTTCCCCACCCACACAACTTGGCACGGGCTGGCCGCGAAGGAAGCCCTTTACTAGCCGAGGAGGCCTGCTGCACTAACACCATCAAGCACCGCTTGGCTCGTCGCGACGTGGTGGCTACTAGGCGGTGCCGTTGCTGCGGGAGAATTCACCGTGTGGACCGCCGAAGCACCTAGCCACTTAAGCCAGCATAAAGCCGAAGCCTATGCACGGCGCAAGTACCGGTACGTGGAGCGGCAGGTTTTGACGGTTTTCCGCTGGGGGGAAGTGCAGCTGCGCGCGCGCTGCGTCCCGCCGTTCCGCGAGGCTTTGGACTCGGCACGTAACGAGGACCCCGCACGGTGGGTGGGCAAACCACGGAGAAATCCCGGCTGCCGCCCTTTGCATTGGGCCAGTGACTAGGTACGGCGGCCCGGGTAGGGGAGAAATTGGCCAGGAACTGCCTGGGCCTCAAATCTTTCTGTGCAGCCCGTCAACTCGTTCGGCCGTGCCCCAGACTCCTAAAAAAACTCACGCCTTTGCAACTTTGGCTATTTCCTCCTAGGTTTGTGTCTTCAATTTCTGAATTTTACCTATTCGTAATAAAGTATAGATAAAGATATTCATGTGCGATTATAGCCGATACAGGTGAAATCGATATAATGTCTACTACAATCGATTTGTAAACTCGCTTTAAAAAGACATTTCATTTCAAAGCTAATTCCTATAGCATAAGGAATAAGCCGAAAAAAATAGATCATTTGTTTTCGAAACAAGTTTCCTCCTAGATTTTCGCTCTTTAATATTGAAGCCATTACCTAGTAGATTTTAGCCAAAGAATGGTTAAGTAGATGTATATGCAATAGATGGATTTTCAGAGCTCCTCAAGGGGCCAGAGTTGCAAAACATGATTGGCTTGCAACTATGTTGTGCGGAGTCGACAGGTAGGACTATAGGAGGGCCTCAGGTGATCTGGTGTTAATGCCAGAGTTGCAACACATGGTTGGAGTTTTTTTTAAGACTTTAATTCTCTTGAGAGGCTCGATTTTCCCTATATTTTGTAAAATCAACGATTTAATCATCAACACAGTTGAACTCGAACTATTTCAAATTGTTTGATCTTTCCATTGGCTCTGATATTCATTTGTCTTCAGAGAAAAAAGACAGTATTGAATGGTAGCAATCAAAAACAAGATTACACGAAAATGTTCAGCATTGTTACATGTTTACAACAAAAGTTCGTTTTTGGATGAGCAAAGAATGCACAATGCTATTTGCATCCTTGGTGTGATCGATATTCGACGATATATGTTTGAAGAGGTGAAGGATACCTCTGTAGAAGTCAGCATTGTGGTGGCAAAATAACATAGGAAAATAAATTAACCACCGCTAGCTTAGTAATGGATGCGCGAAAGCTGAAACAAAAGAAAACCTTGTTTTCGCCCTTGTCTCCCAAACCAAAATAAACATTTACATCGTCGATCTCGCAACATACATTTTTGGCTCGCCAGAATGCATGTATCTCCTGCTAGTTGCACGTCTCTTCTTTCTTGAATGATTTCGGATACCAAAATATTCATTAAACGCTTGAAATACACTTCTTTTGCCTGATTATTGAATAACCACGAGGAATGTGCACTATTGATCTCACAACATTGCAGTTTGCCTGATTGCCTCACCTCCTTGTGAGGCTCGAGCTCTCTGGTCTAACCTTGGTCCTGCTTCTGCTGCCCCTGTGGCTGCTGCTCCCTTCCCTCCCCCGGATCCTCACCGACGAGCCGGGGCTCTGGCTCAGCCGCCGCGACACCCGCCTGCGCGAGCTCCACCCGCTGTTCCCGAGGGCCGCCTTGGCGACACTGTCTTTGGCCACCTCCCGCGCGCGCTGCGGCTTCACAGGCTGCCTGTTCAGGTACTCCAGCCGCGGAAGGAGGCCCGACACCGCCTTGCGGAGCGTGTCGTCGCCGATGTTGGTCTGGACCGGGTTCCCGAGGAGGTTGAGAGCCCTCAGAGAGTTGTAGTTGGCCACAAGCTGGCCGAGGGCCTTGGTTGTGGTGATCTTGTTGAAGCTCAGGTCCAGGACAACGAGCTTCAGCAGGCGGTGGAGCCCCTCGACTTCGCTGATCTTGTTCCCGGCGAGGTAGAGCTCCCTGATCGCCGTGCAGTTCGACAGGCCTGAATGTAGGAAGCAAAAAACGCACATTGGTCAGCTGTTTTGATTCACGTTGATTGCAGTACAGTGACTAGTCTGAAATCCTCGTAATCTAGCATGTATGCAAAGTCCAAACATGTTTGGCGTCTTGGTGAAAGCCTGGCATGATCGTATATTGCAGTGCTAGCAACAAACAAGGACAGCAGCTCGTGGACGACGGACAGAGATGAGGTCATAAAGGGGCAGTGGGCGGACCAGCCCACCGACAGGTGGCATCCAGTCATGCACATCTGTTTCTAGGGATGAGCAAAGCTGGGATAGATCCACTTGATTCCCAATGTCTGAACAAGCTAGCATATGGAGTACGCGCGGGGCGCAGTCACGACGATCATCGAAGTTTACGAAGGCAAAAAGTAGAAATGGGGGATGTCTATTTCGGATGTCCGATGCATGTGGCACTGGTATTCTGTCTGGCGTTTGCTGGTAACCAGACGAAACGCAAGAACTATTGGACCTTGAGTTTTGAGTGTTACAACGAGCCAAAAGCGTATAGCGCTTTTCCATCTCACAGGATGACATGACTCTTTCTTGTTCATTTACTGTGTACTACTACTAAAGTCTGTACTTTGGACCATCCTATTATATAGCACGGGCCAAGATCTGACCACTAATGCGATCGATCCAGAAGGGCACTGAACAATGAACAGGGTGCATGCAGCTTAGTAACTCCAAGAAAACGTACTGAAATGACAGGCAAAATGACTGAATGGCTGATGAGAGGCACGCATGACGGTGCATTGCCAAGAAATGCTCACCATGTCCGATCCGCGAAATCCGGTTGTAGCTGAGATTGAGCACGCGGAGCCTCGTCAGTTCCCGCAGCCCCTCAATGGTCGCAATCTTGTTCCTCGACAGGTCGAGCGAGTGCAGGCCCTTGGGCAACGATCCTGGGGAGATATGATCTGCAAAACGTTCACGTACATTAGCCCAAGAAAAATGGAATTTACATGTACTTGTTACGGTACAAGGTGATTTGGACATGTACTCTTTAACACTTGTGTTGCTGCCAAGCATGACTAGAATTTACCGACGAAGTTGGCTGATAGATTGACTGCCCGGAGGCTCGAGAACGCCGCGATCATCGGGACGACCTTGAGCCCCATGCCCGATATGTGCGCCACGGACGAGAACGTGTTGAGCGTCTTTATGATGTTGTTCGACTGGATGGCCTCGTCCGCCGTGCGCCACCGCGATTGCGCGTGGCCCTTGGCCCCCGACGACGACTCCGTGATCCCAGGGCAATGCGGGCGAACCGCGCCGTCGTCGTGCTCAGTGATGTGCTCCTCTTCGATGTGGAACGAGCCGTCCCCGAGACTGTTCACCCACGCGCTGACCCGGTCCAGCGACGAGGCCTTGGCCGAGAACGCGACCCACTGGTTCGGAATCGGCTCTTCCTCTACGGCGATCTCCTTTTTCTTGACGTCCGGCACGGCGGTGCCCGTGTCGAGCGTGTCGGACGTGTACCCGTCGTGTTGCTGGGGCATGTCATCTGTGTCCGCGGATGGCAAGGTTGGTATGCCCGCGCCCGGCCGGTGCAGGTTCCGGTGGCTCCACAGGAACAGCCTCCACCACAGCTTCCGGCTCCGGGACGGGAGCACCTGGCTCGACGACCGCTTCTTCAGCATGACGCGGTCGGCGGTGCACGACGTCTTCACGGACGCCGTCGGGCTGGCGTCCGGAGCGCCGTTGGGGGTGGTCAAGCTTCCGGCGGGCAAGGTCATGAGGTCATCGTAAGAGCGTGACTTCGCCGGCAGCAGGTCGAACGCTTTCGAGCCAGACCTCGCCGTCTCGATGTTGGAGCACGAGCGTTCTAGCCTTGATGACGCGGCCGGCATCATGCCGCCAACGCCGAACTTGTTAGCGTCCTTGTCGGCGCCGTCACTGTTGTAGCCTGATGAGCCTGCGCCAGCGACGAGGTCGACGTCAGACAAGCACCTCTTTTCTGAGGACTTGTCGCCGTTCTCGTCACGGCCTTCGTATGCCAACTCGGCGACTGTGTCAACGTCAGCGACAGCCTTTGTGCCGCATGCTGGGGTATTGTCACTGCCTTTGACGATGTCCGCGGTGTCCGCCCTGCCCATGAACTCCACCGGCTTCACCTTCGGGCAGTCGTCCCCATTAGCATTTTTGGCGTAAGAAACCTCGTTCACATCCTGCAATCACGCCATGGATGACATGCACTAACTCGTTATTTTTTTCAAAGGTACTCTACCAAAATTCACCGGAGAAAACTGAGGTCACCACTGACCTTTGATTTCTTCCTCTTGCCACCGATCAGAGCAGAGAAACAGCTGATCTTGGCCATCTCGGACAGTCACACCGAAATTCTTTAACACTTTTTCAAAAAGACTTTTCCGAAAACTTCGTGCAAGGAATAGGTAGGAGCAGCAGCCAGACAGGGGTCGCAGTTCTTAGCCGTTGTCTATGGGAGAGCCCTTCCGACGGAGAAAAGCGGAGATAGGAACGGTGCCTGCATCCTCCCGTGCCCGCACGTCGGTTAAGGCGCCGTGCGGCGGTGCGGCGGCGAAGGCCAGAGTGATCGGAGAACAGGGGAAGCCGTCGCGGCCACCAGCTAGCGCTGCACGCAGAAAGAAAAGCTTGATCAGATCACTTGACAGCGCAAACTAAGCACCGTCTCAGCATGTCACGATTAGTAACGAGGATAAGAGTCCGGAGATACGACGAGAAAAGATCAAAGAGGAGGAATTAGCCATTACCGGGAACCGATCGAGCCAAGATCGCAGACCAAGAACCCGCTGATGCAACAGTGCTGGTATCTCTCAGTCCGGGTTGGAGTCTAGCAGGAGGGGTGGGAAACAGAGGAGAAGCGGAGTGCAAAGCAAACGCGCGTGGTGGGACAGGAGGGGAAGCGGGGCCGTGGTAGAAATAGCGAGGTAGGGACTAGGGAGGGGAGGGGAGGGGTCGGTCGAGATCGAAGGCCACAACCTACTACGAGATGGTGGGCGCCGCCGCGCGACGCACACGCGGGGGAAACGACGCGGGCGCGGCTGGCGCACGGCAGCTTCCGACGTCACCCCGTCGGAACTTTTCATTAGCAAAGTCTGAAACCTTGTAATGTTTGAACTTGTGGTGGTTTTGGGTCCGTGCGACCTCGGGTCGGTCTCGTACGTAATTGTTCTGAGTTTGACTTTGATGAGGAGAGTTTTCTTTGGACAGCGTGCTTTAAAATACTTTGGGCGCTTTCACGGATCTGACGTTTGCCTAGGTATACATCCTGTTCGGTGCTGTCGGGTTCAAGTAATACTGTCCCCATCTCGAAATCCACCGTTCATCCTGTAATAACAATTCTTAAGTGATAACTGCAACGAGATGAACGATCAGCTCCTGCACATGGCACGTGCTGTTGGACTTGAGGGCAATTTGGAGATTTCCTAATTTGTTTTTCAGAAAAAAAAGGAGAAGTGAGGCCCTTGTCATAGATAGGGAGAGAGATGGGGGGGTAGCCGACTTCTCCGTATGGACGTGCGCGAGAGGTGAGGATCAGTTCGATTCCCACTCTGTCGCCTCGACGAATTCTGTGGCGGCCATTGCTAGCGTAGCTATCTTCCTCTTCCTCTTATACTCGGGTTTGTTCTTCTCCTACGAGTTGAACACTTCCTTTTTCCCATCTACTATCACCTCATCGATTTGCTTACTTGATTCGATCAGAATCAACTAGCAGCACTTTTTCGATGAGTTGCGACGGTAGTCCTAGGCTCATCTCTAGCAACCTAAGGCCCTTACCAACCTCAGTGAGGGCGAAGCTAAGAAGGAACCAGGGCACGGTAAGCGTTGGCATTAGGTCCTCGCTGGACTTGCACACTCGGACTCTCTTGTGGAAGGGTTGCAGGGTAGGTGGTGTGTGGTTGGCTCTGACCTTGTCTTGGCAAGACCTTATTGTAGGTGTGCTCTTCTGAGTGTTGGCAGATGCTCGATTTTTTGCTTCGGTCTTGTGCGGCATTCTTTAGAACCTCGACTTCTCATTTATTGTGGGAAGACAGCTCTATATCTCCAAGAACCATGCTGGTGACTGCGGTTCAAGCGACGGCGATAGTTTTCTAGGTCGACATCATCCTCGACGTGCTTAGTCGAGTTTGTTCTAGATAGCTTTGAGTGCTATCTCGGTTGTGAATTATCTGGTGCCTTCGGTTGCATATTGAATAATCTGTCACATTGTGCCATACTAGTGTAGATTCACACCTGTTCTTTTTCAGTTAATTAAGCACTAGTGTTGAGAGAAATTGACATGATCAATGATGAGCTTGTGATTGCCCGATGAGGATTAGGCTATGTTCGATAGCATGATAGTAATTGAGTTGTTCTAGACATTGAATTGTTATTGTCAATTATCTCTCTTGGTTCAGCTGGCAGTCTTTGATTCGTTACCACTGTTGTAGAGTAATTAATTGAATTTTGATAATTAGCTTCCTGTCTCTTAACTTCTTTTGTTAATTTCCAGTACTTACTTTATCTCTTGTTAGCTGTTTATCAAGTATCTTTTAGATATCTTGTCAATTAATTGTCTGGTAATTAAAACAATTCCATAAGTATGTTATTTGTGGTTTCTTGTCACACCATTAGTAAATTAAAGCCTATAAAACTTAAATCTTAATTTGAACAATATGTTAATTGAGTGTTGCCATTCACTTGCTCTGGTACTTACTTTATCTCTTATTAGCTGTTTATCAAGTATCTTTTAGATATCTTGTCAATTAATTGTCTGGTAATTAAAACAATTCCATAAGTATGTTATTTGTGGTTTTACTGTCACACCATTAGTAAATTAAAGCCTATAAAACTTAAATCTTAATTTGAACAATATGTTAATTGAGTGTTGCCATTCACTTGCTCTGGTACTTACTTTATCTCTTATTAGCTGTTTATCAAGTATCTTTTAGATATCTTGTCAATTAATTGTCTGGTAATTAAAACAATTCCATATGTATGTTATTTGTGGTTTTACTGTCACACCATTAGTAAATTAAAGCCTATAAAACTTAAATCTTAATTTGAACAATATGTTAATTGAGTGTTGCCATTCACTTGCTCTGGTACTTACTTTATCTCTTGTTAGCTGTTTATCAAGTATCTTTTAGATATCGTGTCAATTAATTGTCTGGTAATTAAAACAATTCCATATGTATGTTATTTGTGGTTTTACTGTCACACCATTAGTAAATTAAAGCCTATAAAACTTAAATCTTAATTTGAACAATATGTTAATTGAGTGTTGCCATTCACTTGCTCTGGTCGATACGATTTGAATTATATATGACTCGAGATTACATTATTATCATACAATAGTTTTATTTGTGCCCTTGTCATTATTCTTTACTCAGAATCGTATATTTCGAATAATCATCAATTTTGCAATTATTGATAAATTAATGCTAAAACCGTACTGTTTACAACACGTGCTACCGTCACAGTCGTGCCTCGTCGGTTTCGATCGAGATGCGTCACATACGAACCCGAACGCGAACATGAACCTTCGGGAGAAATGTTCCGAAATCAGGCGGGGCGTGCAACTCGCTCCTTGAGGTTAACTGCGGTTTGGGCGAGGCCGCCAGCTTCGGGACGTGACGGCAAGGGCCACACCACGACACCGGCACGACAGGCACGGCGGCATGCCGCGTGCCTGCAAATTCTGGCACTGCACGAACCGCCGTTTCGTCCATCTCCCAGCCGACACACTGCGCGCACCCACCTCCTCCTGCAGCCTCCACCCGACGAAGCAACCAACGCGGAACGCCGGTCCAGAATATGTGCCAAGTTTAGCCCCATTTTATGGCAATTCCTTGATCCGTGTGGGTGTTAGCCGGTGCCATTTCCTTAGTCTTTTCGTTGGCCGTCGTCGTACGTAGTGTGTCCCGTCCCTTTCGTCTCTTGTAGTGAGGCTGCGAGCTGCGAGCCTGCGACTGCATCTTGAGTTTGGGCGCAGTATATTGCAATAGGATAACGATGCTCGCCTATGCTGTGCACGACCATTGTTCCTTTGTTATCGCAAAAGCATCTCCTGCAAGAATTAATCCTGCTTGCTCATCTTTCGCTCCACGTCTTTAATTAAGACCAACGATCTTAAAAGTGTGGTAACGACAAAGCTTCTACTGGGGAATAAGATTCATTACTAGCAAAAACGCACTACATATCCCTTCAGCTACCTTGCTAAAGATGCTTAGATGCCTGGTCGGATTTGCCAGCTTCCCTGTCCTTTCCCAAAGATATCACCAGTCCAGTCTACAGATCTATTCTTTAACAGCTTCTAAAAACGGTTTTTAACTTTTACTATAGTGCCTAACTTTCAAACAGAGTATTTTCTTAAGATAAGATCTACAAGTTAATTATAATAAACATTAAAAACTCAACATCTATATTAACCAAAATTGCCAACGAGTATCTATCTCCGTAATCTCTATCATAAATAACTAAAATTCAAAAATTTTAATTAAAAATTATAAACCGCAGCTATACCAAACAGATCATTCCTCTCGTGCCGCTGCCATTGTTGAATGATAGTAACACCTAGTTGAGCTCCTGTCATCCACAGGCGCTACAATGATAGTAAATCCTCGACATTGCATGAGCACGACCTAGCTGGTGATCTTGACCAAACCCACAATTTACGACCACACAAGTCGCGATCATGGCCTTCTATTCTACGGTTACTCGTCCATGGACAAAACTGGAGAATAATTTTGTCTCCATCAAGGCGCCTATCTACTTTTAAGCGAGCCATGAAGTCGTGTCATTATCACACGCTACGGACAGGAACCAATGAAATTTGGCGGAAATGAACAACCGTCCGTTGCTACCATTAGGAAATTGACACTTGTTTTTAAGTGCAAACAGCCTGAAATTTTTCAACTGCAAATAGTGATGGGTAAATTACTGGATTTTCTTACTTTTTTAGTAATGTGTCCATCCAAAAAAGTAATACATATAATTAAACATGAGGTTGCGAATTTACCTTGGCCTTATGTTATGCGAAATTTTTTTCTTAATAGGGCGTTTTGCAAAACCCAGGACAATTTACTTTGTGCTAAGTGATTTAATAAAAAAATTTGACACTAAGGCTTCTTTTGAATTTTCTAATCTCTGCAAGAATAATTGAACTATTTCTTGCGGCACTCCTATATTCGAAGCAGATCCTAAAAATTTTCACCAAAAAAACAGTTGACATAACTGACCTACACTATCCGTGATGAGTCACATCTCATTCTCATACAATGACAAAAAGGAGAAAGTGGTGAACAGACAAATTCTCTTTTTATATTAGTAGAGAGACTTTACAAGTTTAGACTGTAGTTCAAACTTACAACTGGTTGAGGGGGGCAGGATGGAACTTACAAATTACGTTTGCACCTTTCCGTGTGGTGTCCCAGTCGGACGTTATTTTCGCTCGTTTGTCATGCCTGCACTAGTTTGCTTGCGAAGTAGAACTGCTTGCGAGTGAATTGTCATATTCAACCTCGAGGTCCTCGACCGGTCCTATTCGCCATTCGGGCATATTCCATGGTGATTTACCTTTGATCGGAGTCACAGACCTTTCTTTAGGTCTATTTTTCATACGTCAACCCTTTGGGCAGCATGTACGGGTCCAATAGCTGCGGTGGAACCATAAACTAAGCGGCCTGTTCATTCCAGCATCTTTAGCAGTTTCTAGTTTTTAATTTTTAATTAAAATTATACTGTAACAATTGTTAACTTATACCGACTCATTCAATTAAAGAAAAATAACCAAAAATAAGGGAAAAAAAATAAAAAACAATGTTACACTTATGTCTCCACAAACAATACAAAGAAAAAAGAAAAATAAAAAAAAATCAAAATTAAAAAGTCAATACGTTTATTTTAAAAACTGAAGGCGCAACGAACAGGTCTAAATCGGACAAGAAATTCGCTGCAAGTTAGACAGGTTGGCGAATAGCTGAAGTACTTCTTGCTTCCTGCTTACCAGTAGTCCTCACTGGCGAATGTAGAATAAAAAATAAGTATAGACTAAAAAAATATGTATTCTTCTACTAAATCATAAGTTTTTCTATAATTATTGGCCCTACACCTTGAATGACTAAACTAATTTGTAAGAAACATAATTTTATATTCTTATGCAATCAAATTCATAGTTTCATACATCATTACCAAATGTGTGGGGTTTGTGACGGTTTCTTGAAAAGAAAACAATAGAAACAAAAAACGGCATCCTTTGCGACACTATATTCTAACCAATCAAACTTGTTAAACCATGATTCTTGAAAGGATCTCCACACTTTGCCATCCAATGTCTTTGGAAAGGCATGACCAATTACTCGAGTTATACCATTCAACAAATATGCTTTCCTCACTTCATCTCTAATTTCATTGGCAAAATATTCTATTGGTATACGATGTGCCAGATTGGCAATAATTTCATCCGGATTAAATTCTAGTCAAGGCTTCTTTGGTAGAGTTGCACTCTCATCAGTTGGGGGGTATTACTTGAATTGCTTGTAAAATAATTACGCAAAGTTCGTTTCTCCATTATTACAAACCTATAAATTAATTGCTAATTGAGTATATACAACAGTACAACACTATTTCTAATAAATTACTAATCAAGTAATCAACTAATTGAGAAAGGAGACAATAAGTTTTGAGTTGTAAACTTACAAATCGGTTCGGGCGTTTGGCCATACGGAAGAATCCGGGAATAGTATGAATCTGTACTACTCGCCAAGCCAATAGCAGCAGCCAGCAGCATCTTCACGCGACGCAATCGCGCCTTCGCAGTCACAGCTTCACGCCTTCACTTAACCGGTTAACCCCAAACAGGCTCAACAGCGGCCAGAGCGTCAGCCGCGCTTCATTGCCTCGCCCTCGGGCCTCCTGTCTCCAGCCTCCCGATGACCCGGCCCTCCTCGCTTCCAGCCTCCCCCACACCCCGGCGGCCGGCGCGACCCCGTCTCCGGTCTCCCCTTCTCAGTCCATGGCTCCAGATCTCGTCTCGACACTTTCAGCTCTGCCCCCCCCGCCTCGGCGCCTCCGGCTCCGGCCTCGGCGTCTCCAGATCTCGTCGTCGTCGGCACCTCCCCGGCTCCCGCCTCCAGATCTCGTTTTCGTCGGCACCTCTCCGCGGCCCCGCCTCCAGATCCCGTCGTCGTCGGCAACTCCTCGCATCGGTTTGAGCACGACTGCACGGGCGGCGTCGCAGGCTTCAAACCTTGAGCACGGGGTGAGCAACCTCAATCCCCAGACTTCCCACTCCTTACTGCTTCCATGCCTAGGTCAATTGATTGGGGATTTAGGGGAACGGGGAAGGCCGGAAGGGAATAGATTGGAGATTTCGGATTTGGGGAATTTTCGGACATGGGAACAGGCCAATAGGGTACCATATGAACCGGTGGGGATGTGGGCGGTGGGCCGATGGGCGGACCACGAACGTGAATTGGGCCTATCTTCGGTGCTTCTTCGGCCTTGCTTCATCAGTCCTTGTTTTTCTTGTTTGCAGTTTCAGTTTTTGTTCTTCAGTTCCACAGCTAGTAGCGCCGGCGCCGGGGGTCGGAGAGCCAGGAGCCTAGGAGTGAGAGAGGTCGGTCAACCGATAAAAGATTAGTTTCAATCTGATGAAGTCTACCCAATAGATTCACCATTGTCCTGGAATAGTACTCCATATTTTTCTTCTCAGGAGGCCGACAAGGGAAAAGAAGGAAGCAATTTCCTCGGCTTTTGGGAGCCTCGGTAACCACAACGGAAGGCTTCTTGGTCAATTGAGCACAGCATTAGCATGTACTACTATGATTAAACTATTCTTGGTAGTAGCACCGAATAATTCTTTTTTCTGTTTAGCAAGTCACATCTCACATCCATCTGAAGCTCTGAAGAACATCCTCGTTGCCTTGTGAAGCAGCAGCAGGAAACAGGGGGCATAGAGAGCCGATGAGCTCACAGCACCGAAGGCAGCTTCCCGACGGGCGCTAGTGGCGGAGGACGACGAGCGGCGAGAGCTGAGTCCGACGGCGACGAGCTCGCGCGGGTGCTGGGGATTGGGCGGTGTGGAGCGAGGACGGAGAAAGGGATAAAGGAAAAGGCAAAAGAAATTCTACCCTAATGGGCCTGCGTATACGCATGGCCACAATTCGCTACCTTTGAAAACTCTACTAGCCCACAAATTCCGGCCCGTTTCGATCGAGATCGGCTTCTCCGGTGCGTAACGGGTAATTCCACGTAACCGAGTCTCCTACGCAAAACGTCCATCCATCCACCGCTCCACCACGATCGATCTGGTCCGCTTAAGACTGATCGGACGGTTCTCTTGGTGGCCAAGGAATTGTTGCGATCCAATCGTCGGGGGAGCTAACGGATAATTCGACGTAATGGAGGGTTTATTTCGCAAAACGTCCCTCCACCACGCCACTCGGATCGATCTGGGCCGCGCAATATGATCGGACGGTTCACTGGGACCCGGGGTCGTCGATCGCGGCGACTCCTCTCGCTGACATGTGGGGACAGTCAGCAGCAGCTGCCGCCCGGTGACGCGAGCGCCCGAGTCCCGACCTCCCTGGTCTGGAGGACGTGGATGGCCTTCCCGTCGGCGCTGTCTCCAAGAACGATCTCGATCGCCCGGCGCCGACCGCTCCCGGTCCCGGGGGCGCTGCGCTAGGACGACGTCCCGCGACGCCTCCGGTGCCGGCCGATGCCGCCCGCGAGCGCTGTACTGGCGAGCTCCCTCTTGTCAGGTGCAATCAAGCCCTCGTGGTTACTGGCAGTCCCTCGAGCTCCCTCTGTCAGATGCAGCCAAGCCCTCGTGGTTACTGGTAGTCCTGGAGGGAACCTGATCAATCATTGCAGTTGCATTGACGTCGGTATCTTACCTCCCTAGGTCCTAGCCAGATGCAGTTCACTGGTTCACTCGCCCATCTCAGTGTGTTTGTACATGCACATTTAAATCAATCAGTGCGCAGTCGCTAGAATACTGTTCCCAGTGTATGGTATTGGCATGTTTTTTCTTTTTTTTGCCTTTTGCTTCTGATTATAGCATTTGGTTTTTTTAGAAATCAAAAGGGTAAATATCAAAATAGAATGACTTTTTGAAGCAGATTTTTCACATGACTTATCGAGTCTAAAACCTATGTATCATTCATGACGATTTCTTTATTATCTATTGCTGTCTAAAAAATCATAGATAAAAATTATAAGCTAAAGTTTACATATCCGTCATTGGTGTCCCTTAGGTGAATTATTGATTCGAGGTTGATACGTTCAGTGCGTCTGGACGACTGGACCTGTGGGCATGTAGCTACTAAGCTTTCTACAGGTCAGTAATAAGAAAAGCTTTCTTTTGCTCAATGGCAGCTAATCTTCGGGAAAAGGACATTCTCACACAAACTTTTGTGGCTGAAGGAGCAACGGTTAGTCCAAATCGGCAGTGATGTCCTGATTGTGCATACAGCAAAGAGTAAACATAGTGATTCACCTATGCAGGGCTTCATGTGTCAAATGCAGAGTCAGCTTGCTGTTTCTCAGTTAGGCTTTATTATCCATCTTCTGTAATAGGAGAGCATCATATTGCGGAACAAACTCGAAGATCGAAATTTCAGTCAAATATCTGATTGGTTGAAGGAAAATACCCTAGTGTTGATATGGGTAGCAACCCCCAATTACATAAATACATAGTGCATTATGCATTGCCTGTACTGGAAAAAAACGTGAAAAAAAAAATCTTGGACGCACATGCAATGCACCCAAAATTTTTTTAGATCGAACTCAATAGTAGTTAGGAGATTGCAACCAAGGATGAATTTGATCTTAAAAATCTGCAGCTCCACACTACAACACATGTAGTATACATCAATGAATTTGTTTTTTCACAAATTTTTTGGGATAAGTGCATCATGTACAGTTTGACGGGGTTAGCTGCCCAGACCGGTAGCAAGTCTGCACAACACCTCAACTCCCAAATCAGAGGAACAAATACACAAATACAAATAGCAAAGGAAGTAAGGCCGTAAAATTGCACACGAATTTGCAAACAGCGGGTACGGCAAGAAAAGACTGTTAGAGGATCCCATGCAGAACAGCAGAAGCTTCATGCCTTTGAAACAAAATTTTACTCGAAGCCAAAAGGCTTCAAGATAGAAGCATCTCTCTATACATGATTAAGGTTTTAAACAAACATTATTCCAGGATTGATACAACCTGTACACATAAACCAAATAACAGAGAAATAAATAGAAATAAGAAACCTGTGGACTTCTGCAGCTATAGCAGCCTCCGCAAAACTCACAGTTTTTTTATTGCTAAAAATGGATTCCACCATAACATCTAAAGTTGAATGGTCTTGCATTCAACTTATTCTAATTTACCGAATCTTCTATGTTGTCAGAAGCAGGAAGTATGGTGACAAAAAGGAAAACTATATAACTAATTGCGACTGAGAAAGGCATCAGTTTCCTTTAGCAAGGCTTTCATAGAAGAGTATGTAGCCGTTATCAGTGTTACCACTGAACTCTTGTGCTGAGCCAAAGAATGTCTGTACCATGGACTCATCAGTCATCTCAACATTCTCGTCATCAAAGAACAACCAGTGGTTGTGGCTCTTTACCAAGCTGATATAGTGGCCATGATTTGGCCCACTTCCAACATGAACTAGCACAGCAAAAAGGGAATATTCCAAGTCTGAGTTGTCAACAGTGTTGATGAGTTTAAGCTCCAGAGGGAAAACAACTCGGTATGATAGCTTTTTGTAGCGGCCAAGCTGCTCAATGTACTTGAACCGCTTGAGATGAATTACCAGGATGTTTGGTGGTTTCTTTATCTTCATCCTTTTCTGTGCTTCTTGTAAACTGAAATTAAGAACACTTTCCATCACAATCCAAGATAAATACAGATCATCCAAATGTATAAAAATGCACAACTGATACAACAAATTCAATATAAGAATATCACAGAAAAAATGACAGTCAAAAGGAAAATGAAATGTCTGCCAACATAAAAAATACACATAGTAAAATTAAGGAAAACAAGCAGAGTTAATAACTAACATGACCAGAAGCCACTGATGCTACTCTATTGAATCATTATGTGTGCCACTGAGTGTAGCCATGTTACAGAATGTCAACCACCAGGAGGAGATAGAGATATCGGATATCACATGAGGAAACAATGAGCAATTAAAGGAACAGGAATAACATACCTGCAGCATTTGTCACAGAAGAACTTATCCTCAGCATTCAAAGTCTCTGTTGAGCTGAAGTTTTTAAGACAGCTGGTGATTGAACTATTTTGTTCGATATCCAGGCTCAGGTCAAAAAATGTTTCATCTCTATCAGTGACAGTTTCACATCTTAGACATCTAGTTTCATTAGTCAATATTCCCTACAAAAATAAAGAGTAACAGGCTCATCTCCACGACTGTAGTAAGAGCAGAAATTGGAGTGCACACACGTGTGCACAAAAAAGCATGCTGGCAGACATGGATGAAAACTCACCTGGAAGCATTTGTGGACCAATGTAGCAACTGGTTCTTTATGACTGCGAATGGGTTGACCATTAATAGGGCCATTTGAATTCTTTTGCAAAGAGGAATTTTGAAGAGCTTCTCTAACAGCATTAGATTCTTTCTCAAGAATGTCAACCAGCTCATTCAGCAAAAAAATCAGAAGTTCATGAGCATCCTGTAAAATACGATAGTGTTTCAGTCAATGGTCAACTCCCAGGTAGACCTTCCAATGAAAATGTACCAAAAAGAGTAAAACACAGTAACCCGAACTTACACTAACATAATAAGGAAATGTACTATAAATGGCATAAGCTTGAAAGTGAACAAAAATATTCTTTGCAACAATGAAGCCCATATCTATTCTAGGTGTTCCCGAATGGTGAAGCATACTCATATCTCATCAGCCCAGGATTCTCAGTTTCTCATTGACAACTAGCCAAAACAGAGATGGCCCTTGCCAAAAATAAGCCCAGGACCAATTCTAAACCACTAACAATTTGCCATATAGAGTATGTAATGCAAACCCATCTCTAGGTTCTATCTGGAAAACTCATATGTGGGCCATTGGGTGACATACATGATTTCTCAATATGTGAGGGGGGTTACTGTAAAATATTCATTCATGTGACCTTCAAGTGCATTTAAATCTAGTCCATCCAAATCACATCCAATGATCCACATTATGAGTTTGCATATAGCACCTAGAAATAGGTTTGTAATAGAAATCCCCCTACTTATTGAACATTTTTTCAATCTAGAGTAATCAGTTTGTTGTACTTTGTAAGTACTTAAATATAGATATTTGAATTTAGTGCTACACATCTAGCATAAACAACTGGAAAAAATAAAGCACTGGGCAAAATTCACAACAACAAATCCAGAGGGCCAGAGCACATTACTTTGAATGATGATTAAGACCATAATGTGACCGCATGTTTTGCTGGAAACTATGGAAAATATATCGATAAATGCATCATTCACCAAATGTATTACCTGGTGCATATAGCTGCGGAAAAGCTCATTCTGTTTCTTCAGTCGTTGTATAAAACGCTTAGGAGCAATAACACCCGTTTTCTTCTTCTGGTTGCTGATCTGCATGAGCAAAGAACAGAATAATTATTTTGTTCCAATGCAGTACGCACTCCTTCAGTGTACTCCAACATAGTCACTTTTATCAAATCATAGCATCTTAAACAAGTAATAGGCCTCCAGGTAAAAGGAAATACCCAATGAACATCAGTTTTCTAACTAGCAGATAATAAGGAGCATAAAAAGCAATTGTCTAGTACCTATATCATATATATCCTCTCACTACAGAGTTAAACACAAACCTGTTCATTAAATCCTCTCACTACAGAGTTAAACACAAACCTGTTCATTAAATTGAAGGGATCAAGCAAGGAAATAACATATCCTGTCCCATGGAGCTTTCCCATTTAAGATTTAACAGGCATTGTTCTTATGATCTTGTCTAGGTTTATTCTATTACACAGACTTCTGGGCGTTGCTCCATAGTCCAAATTGTTTAATTTGACGCAAGCACAACTCCAATAGGTTACTGACAGACAGGGTTATTAAGTCGCACGACTAGTCACGACTAATAATAGATTAGTCGGAAAGTCGGCACAGCAGCTACGGCTAGTGCCGTCGACTCGACTAGCTGAGCGTCGTCCGACTTGCCGACTAGTCGGCGACTAGCCGCGACTAGTCGGCGACTAGCCGCGACTAGTCGGCCAGTGTGAGTCGGGTGACTGGTTGGCCCACTGCCAGGCTGAGCCACCGAAGACATATACCAGAGGCAAAGAGGGGAAGCAGATGCAATCGAAGACATTCGGCTCCCCTACTCCCCACGACGCCGATCGGGAGAGGGGAACCCTAGCCATTGCCGCTCCCGTCCACACCGCCGACGGCGCCCGCCGCCGCCTCCTCCTCAACCCTCCCCTGCCTCAGCACCTCCTCCTCCTCCTCCTCCTCCGCCCACAACACCGCTGCCACCTCCTCCTCGGCTGCTTGGCGCTCCCTGGTCGCCGTCAACCTCTGTCCACGCCGCCGCCGCCACCTCGGACCTCCCTCCTTCGCTGACCTGAGCTGTGGTGACCGGTGAGCACTCCCTCCTCCTCCCCTTTCTCCTTTCCTCTTCTTCCTCTGGCAGCAGTAATGTCTCCTCTCCCTTGGTCCTTCCTCTCCTGACCTCTTGACTTTGTAGTAGTAGTCGCAATAGTAGTAGACCAGTAGTAGCAGAGCAGCAGCAAGTTGCCATGAGCTATTAGCAGCACTCAGCTATAGTTATATTGAATAGCAGTAGCAGCAGCAGCAGTATTACATAGCAGCAGCAGTAGTAGGCAGCACTCAACATGAAAACTAGTAGTAGCAGCGGCAGCAGTGCATCACTCAGCTGATTGGTAGGCACCAGGCAGTAGCAGGATTACTACTAGTAGTAGTAGGCTATTTTTTTACTTGCTGTCCTATACTTATGTTATTTACTTGCTATATCATATTATCAATATTTTGTTCATTACAATTTACTGATTTTTCTTCCACTTGCAGGGTGTTGCTTCTCAATTTGAAAGAAAGACATTCATCAAGAAATATATGTCAGGATCAAAAGTCAAAACAAGTAAGTCATCATTGTGATTCCAACTTTTACATTCACTGTTAGTCTATTACAAACTTACAACCATTATTGTTGATGAAAGGTAATGCTTTATTCATTACATTCCCTCTTATTCCTTGAGTTCTAAGGCAAAACAGTTGCATTGCATATACTTGGTCTTGGAGTCTTGGACTGTCCACTACCCAAAAGAAATATATCTTACCATCAAAACAAGTAAGTCATCAACTCATCATCATGCTTATGTTGTTTTTCTCTTTATTTCATGATGTACAATATGTATATGTGCATAATTGTTGCTACAACTTAGTACATTACATGCCCTGTTTGTATACATCCTAGTCTGACGACTAGTCGCGGCGACTGACTAGTCGGGCAAGTCGACTAGTCGACCCTTTTGCGACTCGACTCGACTTTACGACTTAATAACCTTGCTAACAGATGCCAACTTGTTCAAGGAACATACATAGTATACTGCAAGTTTCTCATGAGAAACAGTCTAAAATGAACCAGCAACGTTGTTGGAGGTAATCCCATGGTATTAAAAATACATGTCATACACTACCAGTTAACATTCAATCATACAATACCAGTTAACATTCAATGTGTTAATATGCGATTTCTACACGATGCAGCATATGCAGAAAAGTGAGAACAGAATAGCAATTACAACAATCAATAGCTGCAACAGTACCTGAGAGAACAGGTCAGCTAAGCACGTCAACATGTTCTCTTCACCATCTACGGCGCTTTTATGGTTTGCATAGTACTCCAGTAATTGCTCACGAAAAGGAACACAAAAATAAAGTGCCTGCAATAGAAGGAAATAACAATTAAGCCCGTCTCATATGTAATACGTATATAAATAAAGAGAACATATTATCAGCTCCCTTCTCACAATGTTCTAAGCAAAATTCGAAAGATCTCCCATCCAAAGCAAAACTCCTACATCTGAACCAAATAGCTGACCGTGATATTATACACTCATGTCGACAAATGCAGAAACCATGAGTTCCCCCAATCCCCAATTGTCAAACCAAGGATGCAATCATTCGTTTCAAACACACATTACAATAATCGGAAACATGAAAAACATCTCATCATCACACCATCACAAAAATTAACACAAAAATGCAACCGTTAAGCAGAAAAGAGGCTACTCGACTCTGGAAGCATGACGTCGCAGAGCCTGCCCGCTCCCCTCTCACCATCTCGCACACAAATCTGACGCAAAAGCCGCGACCTTCGACGCAACCATCACAAGATCACATTTACCGCACCACGATCCCGCAAAGATCACACCCCTTCTAATCGTCCGACACGGAGACACAAGAAATCCCGCGGAGGTGGCTAGGGGGGATTGAAAGATTCCGGTTCCGGCGTACCTGCAGGACGCTGTTGCAGTAGCAGGTGTTGCCGAAGTTCTCGAGGCCGAAGTAGCGCTCGCCCTCGGGGAGCTGCTCGCCCAGAGCCTTCTCCAGCCTCGAGCTCGCCGCGCCCATCACCGCCCGCGCCCAACTCCCATTGCCCGCTGGTCCACGGCCACGGATCGGCGCGAGGGCTCGTCACTGCTGGTTCGGGGTGTGCGATGCGACGCGACGCGACTAGTATCGCTGTATGTATCGGCGTGGCTTCCTTGTCGGGATTGGTTGGAGGTTGGACGTTGGAACAGGGGGGGAGGAAAGGAGGAACGGATAGTTGGGGGAAGGGAAGAAAAGGCGCATCGCAAGAGGAGTCAAATCCCCGGAAGTGGACATTGCTGTCTCGTGTGCGATATCTGCAGCCGACCAATTTCGTCGTGTCTATCTTAGGCCCGTTTATTACGGTTTTTTTAGTCTTTTGGCTGTTGTCTTTTAATTAAAATTGTATTTTAATGCCTGTTAGTCTTTTTTAGCCATTTAATTAAATGCAAAACAAAAAACATTGCTATATGTCATAATATAACAGAAAAAAAGGAAAAATAACGAAAAAGCAAAAAAGAAGAAGAAAATCTAAAAAAGAAAAGAAAATCTAAAAAATAAAAAAAATAAAACAGAAATTAAGAAGCCAACATGTTCATTCTGATTTCTTATTTTTTAAAAACTAGAATGTAGAAGTTGAAGCCGAAATAAACACACCTTAATTCGACGGTCTAGACTGCACTAGGAGCAATCATTGTTGGGGACAGGGGCCAGAATGCAACTGGCTCTAAAAACTGGATCATCATAACATTGCAAAACCTTAGGAGGACTTAGTCATTAATACTTCTTCCATCCCGTAATATAAATCTAGCACGTATATTTAAAAAGTATATTATTTAAGAAATATTTAATAGGATTGAGCCATAATCATTCCTATTAGATAGACATAACACACTTTTTCTATTAAAGATGAATATAATCTAATTTTATTAAATATTACTTAATTAATATACCTTTTAGGTATACATGTCAAACTTATATTGTGAGACAGAAAGAGTAATTAGTATCATACTGGAGTAAAGAAGGCATAAAAGCCATGGCTTTGGGGACTACTGATACTCCAAAAGGGCATATACAAACTTTATCACAAGAAATTTTATTTCACAAGATGAAAATCACAAGAAACTGTCTCATAAGAAATTCGAAGTGATCCATATGGTATAAAAAATTCGAAGTGATGCATATGGTATAAAGGAGAGGTGACCCGGATAGCACAATTGAATTGATTAGGGCTCCAACTCTGAAAATATATCGTAACACATCAAGCTCAATAAGTTACAATACATATGTCCTAAATATGGTCATTTCAGGGCATTGTGTTCCGATAAATCAATTGAATAAATGTATGCTTTGCTGTACCCACTAAATCCCGCTTGTTGGAAAGAGCCTCCTGTACAAGGCTCATTGTAAGCTAGAACCCTTCTAATGTGCCTAACTACTCTTGGACTAAGATAACAATACCATTAAAACATCTAGATATCTCATCTCTCTACAGGCCAGCATGCTACTCAACATTTCTTACTTTCGTCGTCAGATGGAGGCGGCACACCAAATACCCAGTCAAGGACATTCAAGTACTTGGACCGAAAAACTTCTCTTTCCTGTGCATAGCAGTGCATGATGATTGAAGTAGCCATACTGAATACCACTACATCGGCTCGCTTTATCTGCAGAATTGGAGGGCAGTGTCCTGCATCGGTCATGCATGTGAAAAAGCTTTCAATGGCTCTGGCAAGGCAGTACAAGGATATCTCAATTCTCCTGCTCTTCTTCTCGATAAGCAATGCCAGACCTGTTGGAAACTGTCGTAGTAGACCAGTTTAGTATCTCAAAGATGCAGGATTAGAATTTATCGACACTGAATCCATGAGGTAAAATTTCAGCCTTTGCTTACAGTGCCAAGTACAACAAGTGGAGTATTGCAACTCTGGAAGATTCTAAAAAGCAGGCATGTCCAAGCCCTGAAAATAGAGAAGGAAACAACATGACTGTCGTCCGAACAAGAAAGGTTGTCGATACATCTACATGCCTACCATAAGATGGTAGGAGTTGAAAAATAAAAAATTGCGAACTCACCATGCAGATGCGCAATACACTGAGAGGAACAGGCTAGATCTCGCTGTTCCTAGAAGACTCTTCCCTAATATTGTGTAAGGCCTGCATTTTGTGAGGGATGCGACACATTTAGATAAACTGCAACCTGATGCAAAAACTACGAGTAGGCGGCATGACAACTTGCGTAGATAAGAGTTTATATTATGAACAACACTCATTTTTTTCAACCTCAATAGGACATAGTTATTAAATGCTTTAATTCTTACATGAAACATGGTTGCCCTCGGGACATCAGGATCAATAATGCAGGGTATGCATGCTTTTTGGCAGCAAGAAATGTTTTTCCCAAATATTAGAAACCAAACATGTAAGTGTACATGGTACTACTGTATACCTTTTCAAGAGATCCTGCCGATGAACTACAAGTGCAGGAACTAGGTAGACTGGCACATAGACAGGAACTGCTCTTCCATATGCTTGTAACAAGAATGAAAAAAAATGTCCTGTACATGGTTGATTACCATGCACAATCTGGATTGAAGAGAGGAGATTATATCACAGAAATTTTCAGATTAACATAAGGAACGGAAATGAAAAAATGGCAATAGTTTAGCTAGGAGCAGTTATCTCGTGGCAAAATGTTCAGATGTAAATCTTATCCTTTGGATTGCATGCTTGATAGGCTAAACTTCTAAGTATAGTATGAATGTGATTCAATCATATGGGACAACATGATACCAACAAATTTGTAGTACTTACTGAACAAGGCACTTTCATATTTGGATCTAACTTTAGGTCAACACCAACAGATTTGTAGTACTTCTCGATACCAGCTAGGTTAGTGAAAGCAGTGTGGTTGACTATTTCCTTCACACCTTGCAGAATAACAACATCCTTTCCACCATGCTTGTTTAGAAATGATTTATATGATGATGGCAAACTATCCTGCTTTAGAATGTATGCCGATCTGCAGAAGAAACAATATAGGCAAAAAATCACTATTCTCACATGCTACTCAAAATGTACTACAAACTACATATGTACATACTACTTACCAATTACCCGTGCATGATGCATATCTTTTTCGATGGTGTAACAAATGATTTAAATTATTGTCATAACAAGATGACAAGGGAAATACCCTTGCATCTCAAAAGAGTTCTTTCACATGCTTACATTATATTGCAATCTCAATAATGCACTGTACGAATCATGACTCAAATTTTAGGACTAGCAAAGCAATTTGTGTAGTTTTAAAAAACCTGCATTCTGTGTTACACATTTCCTCAGAGATGCCCCTAACTTGGACATGTGGCTTTTCCTGACATCAAAATGTTCCTTTTTCCATTAAATTTGATGCCTATACAGATGGAGGAGCATATTAGATTATTATGGACATGAAACATTGTATTTTAGGTTCACAGGCATTTTCGATGACATTAACAAGATGCAAGACATTCAAATTATGCTAAAGAATGGCATTGGGTGTACTTAATTACATTTATTTGCTCATTTTCTTAAGAAAGTAGCCTTTATGTATCAGGAATAAGGTACCACGTGTTAAGGGTATTTGTGGTATGTCCTAGTTTGTAGGATTTAGCTTTGTGTGTCATATATACTCTATATATAGCCCTTTGGGTAGGCCGTTCGCCCTCATTTAGCCACTGGCAGGGTTTTTCCCTGACATGATAGAGAAGCTCCAAGGCTTGATTTTAAAAGGAGACTAGAAACTTTATTTATTCATTACTTAATTATGAATGATATGTCTCCTATCTTTATATAGATGAGGTTAGCCCCTAACAATATAGAAACTAACACAATCTAATACAACCAATTAACTAAAGATAATATCATATCCATACCATCTAAATGTAAAGATACGCATCTATCTATTCCTAATATGAAGATATGCATATAATTATTCCTAATACGAAGATATGGATTTAACTATTCTTAATATGAAGATATGTATTTAACTATTCATAATCCGATCGCTATAGTGCACGTGGTACTGTTCACATGCTACAGTACACATGGTACTATTTACGTGCTATAGTTCACATCTCGCCGGATCCTGAGCCATAACAGTCATCATGTCCAAACAACACCGTCCACTGAATATCCTTGAATATAATAACAACAGTTTCTACGCAATCTCTATACAAGCATACAGTAGTAACATTGACATACACAACAATTGCATATACAACTACTAGAACCTAAATATGTTTAGGAATTCTGAAAGGAAACTTACAAAATTTGTGCAGATGAAAGGCACATAAGGAAGACATCACCATGTGACCAAGTCAAAGGTTTGCAAATCTTTCCAAATCTTTTGCTCTTTATTCCACAACGGGATGCAAGTACAGCAGCACGCATGAGAATGTATATTGCCAAGCTAGTATGCTGCGTGCCCGGCCCCGTCAAGAGCATAGAAGGACCAGCAATTAACCCAGCTAATAATGACCTCCACCTTGCTGTTCTGAAGCAACAAGAGTATGGAGTTATACATTATAAAAAAATGACTATGCTGTTACACATGGATAGCATGGAAGAAATAAGGAAACAGAAACACTACGCATTCTGGGAAGTATGGTCAACGAGAAGCTGATGCAGAATGGCAAAGTAGGGGCTGCCATTCAGTGATTTGATAAAATATGTGCAGAAGGCTGGTTGAAGATCGTTGCAACATTGGAAATGTGGTATGATTTAATTTTATGGTCACAAATATGCCGACTTATAATTGCTTTTCCAACTATTGTAAAGCATGAAACCATGTTCGTGAGTTCTAGTTTGCAGTATTCCACAAGTGAAGTTTCAAAACTCAAACCATCCAAACATCTTTTTCTTCTTTTTCTCGAAAAGAAAAGGTCTTGCTGTGGTTCTCTCGAAAAATACACCTAGCCACGGTTCATCAGGATCAATAAATATGATGATTTGGGACCTGCTGTTTCCAAAACACTAAACAGACCCACCCTAGTTCCTAGTTTCCACTACCCTCCAGTAGAAAATGCTAATATTTTAGGTTCCAACAGGTTTAGAACCAGAGGTAGGAGCAGATATTTTTTTCCCAAATGCTTTGCCAAACAACACATAACTAATAATAATAATTCAATACACATAACTAATAATAATAATTCAATATTCTTTCTTTCTTTCTTTTTTTTGCAAAAATACAGTTAGCTGTAACCTTTGCAAATTGCCTGAGGTGGTTCGAAGGAACTTATTTTTGGTTAGCAAACTAACCATGTCTCCTGACCATGCAGAAGCTTGATCACTTAATATTTCCCCATTATCCACAAAAGTCATGCTACCAGCTTATTACCGCTGAATTACAAATCCATGGTCACTGATCTGTTTTGACATGCTACCAGCTTATTACCATTCTGGAAAGGAAAAAAAGTACAGAGGCTACTAACAGGTGTTATCCATTACACATGAAAGAATCTCACAGTCCCCAACTACTGAACTCCTCTTTAAATGTGATTCACAGCAAGTTGCCAGAGTTACCCCTGTTTTTTCTTTTCCTAAAGAGTTGTCCACAAAACTTCACTTCAACCAATCATAGGAAACATTACACCAGCAATCTAATCAAAACTAGCACACCCTAATGCAAGAAGCAAAAGCAAGAAAACTGTAAGAAAACCATATTTTTCCACACTGAGAATTGTTTGCAACTGCAAAAAATTGAGCTCATGTCAAGTGATCCTCATCAAAGCACATCTCTGCAAAAATACTAACAACAATGTAAGAAAACCATAATTTTCCACACGAGAAATGTTTGCAATTGCAAAAAATTGAGCTCATGTCCTCGCCAAAATCAACAATCTTTGCTTGCAATTCACAGAGCCAAGGAACTAAGAACAAGTTCAATCACAATACAACTGATCCTCATCAAAGCAGATATCTGCAAAAATACTAACAACAAACAATAAAAAAATACTACTCATTTTATTATCCTTCTCTTCTATAAGAATTGCTCATTTACATCACTCCAACACATAATTCCCACCAATTACGCTTCATTATCTCATATACAAGCTATTATCTTTAATGCAACTACAAAGCCCAATGCCAACTATTTGATCAAATCATCGCCAAAGGAGTCACCCATCACCCATCATCTTCGCTACATGCAAATCCGCGGTGGTGTTCACCACCGCCACTCATCAAAGCTCCCATCTTTCCTTGCTATAAACAAGAATAGAAGCAAGTATTTCAACAGCGGGGATTCAGAAAGCTGACCTCTTACGCCCCCAGATGGCGGCGATGCACTCGTCGACGGAGACGTAGCTGCCGGCGAAGGTCCCCAAGAACAAGCCGTACCTCACCGTCTCCTTCAACGCCAGCACCACGGCCTCCTCGTTCGTCATCGCTCCCGCCTTCCTACACTCATCACGCCACAAGAATTACAAGTTGCAACACCAAGCAGCCAGCTTCTGCGGGGTATGGCGAGCGAAGGAGACCTCGATCTGGGGGAGCGGCGGCTACGGAGGCGTACTAGCACGGAGAAGAGCGCGAGGCCGCCCTTCAGGCCGGAGCCGATGGCGAAGCCCTTCGCCGCCGCCTCCACGCACCGCCGGAGCCACCGGAGCTCGCCCTCCGCGGCGGCCAGCGCCGGCGGGGCGGCCGGGAAATTCCCCGGCGAGGCGGCGCAGTTGCCGTTCGCGGCGCATTGGGGATTCTTCTCCAGCGAGGTGGGGGCCATGAGCTCGACGGAGATGGGATCCCCACAGTGAAGAGGAAGCTATGCTATCCGGCCTGTGGGCGCAACGTGTGTTAATGGGTCAGAAGTGTTGCTCGAAGAATTTAACCGACTTGTTTGCTTTGGGGACTCCGAACTGGGTGATGTTTACGTCTGTACCGTGTTAGACGTGACTGTCTGACTTATTTACAGCTTACCGTTCTACGCGTGCCAAATACTCCATGACTTCTCGCCAGGCTCTCGTATAAGGCTCTCGTATTATTTCTATTACATGGTTATGTTCTTTTTTTACTACGGTTTATAATTTTTAGTTGAAATTTTTAAATTTTGATTGTTTATGGTACAGATTACGGAGATATCGATACTCTTTTACGATTTTAGCTGATACAGATGTTGGGCTTTTAACATATACTACGTTTAACTTGTAGACCTCGTCTTGAGAAAATACTCCGTTTAAAAATTAGGTACTATAGTAAAATTCAAAAATCGATCATCTTTTAACTTGCCAAATAGACCCTATATCCGTTCGCTGCAATACCAAATGTCAATCTGAACTAGGAGAAATTTGCAGGACAACATTGTTTTTCAGACGGTGAACACACCTCATCTCTCTAGCAGTTTAGCCAGATTTTCTAGAGAATCTTAGGTCGCGTCGAGGGAGATGATGTGTCTGCTCGAAACGAAAGTTTTACACGCAACCCCGCAGGCGACACGTCCCTGGTGCAATTGTGCATAGTTACGCGTTCTTGTCCGATCCATTAAAAGGTGCCAAACAGGTAGCTGGTGGAAGCTGATGATTGCGTGATGATTCTTTTCCTTGAGAGATGGTTCGGGAAAGCAAACTGAAAGTGTAAACATACTCATATACATCATGTATTTACTACTTCCCAATGGAAGGGTTTCGGTTGAAACTTCAATTACGACATTTAGGCTTCGGATCTGTTCCTTTTTTTTTTTTGCTGTGGTTTATGATTTTTTGTTGAAATTTTTAAATTTTGACTATTTACGACAGATATTACGAAGAGAGATACTCGCTTCTGATTTTAATTGATACAGATGTTAGGCTTTTAACATGTACTACAATTAACTTGTAGATCCCGTCTTGAGAAAATACTTTATTTAAAAGTTAGGTAATATAGTAAAAGCCAAAAGCCACTGTAGGACCGAAATAGCAACAGAGGGGGTGAATGGTGCCTTCAACTAAAAATCCGCCCCTCAAGTATCCACTCTTACGCTTCTTCTCCAATAGCTATAGAAGCTATGAAGACAGAAGGTAAACGCTCATTGGAAACTGTCAAGAAGATCAGCAAACAGGGCCAGAGAGAGACAATCTAGAAAAAAAGATTCGGACACAGTCGTAGTAAGCGGTAGTACCGTTGTGAGGAGCGGTAGTACCTCTTAGCGGTAGTACCGTTTAGCCGAGCGGTAGTACCGCCTGTGAACTTAGTCGCTGAGCGGTAGTATTGTTTAGGAGCGGTAGTACCGTCGAGCGGTAGTACCGACGTTGAAAAAGCGGTAGTCTGTAAGCTCTGATCAAGAACGAAACTGCAGAGCTTGCTGAAAATCAAAAAATTCACCGCGTTTTGCTGCTCTCCTTGGGTCAATTAAACATGACATCATCCTAAACAACATATTGACCTCATTGAGAAAAAATTGCAGACTAAGATCAAATAGGAATAAGAAATTCGGATTTTGCCAAAAAGGAACACAGGGCGTGAGGCAAACTGCAATTTTCTTGCAATTCTTGGCTCCCTTGATCTTGAGACATTGGGATACCACAGGGTGATAGTCTCAGGTCAAGAAAACTCAACCAACTACCAATCTTTTCACACAGACAAAAGGAGCCAAGATTGCTCTGCCTCCTAACCCTAGAAAATCCAAGAACAGAGTAAATGTGCATCGGGTTTGGGAGAGAAGAACCCCTTTTTGATTCTACTTTTCCTCTCGAAAATGGAATGATCAAGAAACCTAGAGAGTATTCCCAGTTCAAAGCATAAACATCCAACAGCTAGAGAGTCAAGAAATCCACAAAGAATGACAAAAAGGAACAAGACCGCAGAGAGACAGTGGCAGGCGCAAAACAGCTCAAACTCAGATTTTCTCAAATGGATTCATAGAGATGAATGATTACATGAGTTGCTACAACCAGTTCATCCCAATCTACGGCCCCATACGCGATTGAGAAATCAAGAACTCAAGAACACACTCACACAAACATGGGAGACAAGAATAAACAAACTCTGTTGCTCCCACCAACTCCCCAACAGAGCAAAGAAAAAGAGAAAGCACAAAGCAAAACCCCTAACTATTCCTTTGCTCTCATGCCTCTCCCTCTCCTTTTATAGTCTCCACTAATGGGTTCACAAGCACACTTTACCCATTAGCGCCAACAACTTATGTTCTTTATCCACTAGCTCGAATCGAATCCGCTTCCGCTTTTGCAACCTTGCGTATTTACCACAATGCCCCTACTGTACCTTCCAAGAAGCTTCCTCGTTTCTTACCGTCCAAGCCTCGCAACCACTTCGAGTTTCGCCGTCTTCGGCACATCCCGACCGCTCCGACCTCAGCACCGCTAACTCTACAGAGTCAAAATTATAAATGATATTCGAATACGCTGTACTTTTAGTAAATAAAATAGCGTTTAATTGGTGATTCTAACAGCCAGACATAAGTAGTTTTAATAATGCTTTAATCTGGTAACCAACTTGTTTCAACCCCATTTCCCTTATAAAATTGAAGTTGTTATTTTATGTTTAAAATAATTGCAAATAAAATTGTATCCACAAATATTTTAATAAAACCACTATATCTCCGTCACTTGAGAATCTAGGCAAGTAGTTAAATAGCGTTTCTCCATATGACTTATTGAGTATGATTGGTTGTACTTATACTTACTAAAATATCGATAGAAGAAACGTAGAAAGATAAATGAGGAAACTTTTGATGACGACTTTGAATATTCCTACGATGTAGATGATAATTGGTTTTAAGGTTTATTCTTGCTCAGGTACGCTTGTGGTATTTCTTTTGTGTTATAATATAACTTTGGGCCGAATATCCCGCTGTGTAAAACTTGGTTGCTAAGCTCTAAGTATTGTAATAAAGTTTGGCTTTTATGAAAAGGCTTGTGTTGGTAGGACAGACACTTGACTACAGTCCAGCTGAACAGTTCTAGGTAGTTATGAGAAAAACCTAACGACCCAGGAATAGGGGAATTACAAATAAAGTCTCAAATCTCACGTTATGGTAATTAGAGATGACATGACACCTTAGCTCAATTTAAATTACAATTTGACCATGTGGTCACCAGTTGAAACAATTGGAGAATTAGTATTTTTTTTGGATCTGTAGGAAGTTTCTACGTGTCACTGTACAACTTTTTCAGACTTACAAATGAATATGGTTGGCAATCTTGTGGTCATACTTCGGCTTAATCAAAGAATGATCTTGGCAATGTCTGGCACAACTGTCCAAGGTCCAGCAACAATAACAGTGGATCCAGAGGCTTAACCATGTGGGATCAAACTACATACAGTAAAGATCACATCATAACATTTTGTCAGCTAACACAGTATTGCAAAGCTGACAGGCTACCAAGATGTGCTAAGTTTACACCTGACATCAATATTTGGCTAGAGTAACACGATAAAAAAATCATAAAACCCTGTTTTCTGTTCTCAAAAAATGTTGTACAAGTTACCAAATTAATTCCAATTGCCAAGTTAAACAACATGGTTTGGTTACTTTGGTAAATGTCTGCTCCAAAGCTAAGTCAATTGTTGAAAAATAAGAAGCTACTGCCTTTTGAAAACAAATCATCAAATGACAACAGTGTTCAACAAAAAATGGAGGTCATACTTGCAGGCCTATCTGGTGGTTCTGGAGCTATACGGAAATTTCTGTAATTCTTAAGTATTTCACAAATCTCAGAAGGGCGTAACCATCGTTGTTGAGCCTCCTTCAGTATCTGCTCAATATCTGTTCAGAAGTCATTGAAATGTAGAGTTAGACAACTTAACATAACTGCAAATGAGTCGGACAAAAGTGGATTTTAAAAATATTCAAAGAGTTGTCATCAGAGTTGCTTCCCAGTCTTCACAAAATGTAACATGTCTCATGATCATAATCTCACTTGCACAATTCAATTTCATACTGGGGATCCTTTCGTGAATAAACCAACTGAATTTCCAGAAGGCACGACTCTTCTGACTATATGGTCACCAAATATAACTTCAAGAGAGAAAAGGTGGTCTAAACCACAATACATAGAGCCAAAGTTCCAAAACTCAAATCTATTTAAAAGTACAAGTTAAACCATTCAAAACTCCAAAATTGACAAATTCAACTTCCTCAACGAAATATATTCCGATACTAAAGAAGAACATTGAGACTCCCAGATTTCCAGATCTTGCTGAAGGCGAAAACAACACTATCTTGAAAAACCCAAACACATTTCCACACTCTACCTTCAAGCCATCAACCTAAAAGCTTAACCTTAGCTCAAAAAATATTCGTTTGCATAAGCAAGGGGTATTGACATCCAAAACTTAACAGAAATCTTAATACAAACTTAAGTTGAAATACATGCGCGCCCTGCTAGGAAGCTCAATTTGACAGCACAATATGTGTCCATGGCCAAAAAGGAAGAGAAAAAAGAAAGCTAAGCTAACAACTGAAAACCCGCTTTAAGTCCGATGCCAACTCGTATCACCAAGTCCACTTGACCAAACCAAACTAATATATACCAACCAAGATCACACAATATCAGCTCACCTGGATTATTATTAGTTTACTACCAATGTCAAAGTTCAACACAACTGACATCTGTCTACAACAATTCACAAATAAAGTCTCCCTTGCCTACAAATACTATCACGGGCAAGGAAAACATTCCAATATGTTAGTCCAGACTCCAGATCACACATCCAAGGAAAACCTAATCTGAAAGTTCTAGGTAGTTATGAGAAAACCTAACGACCAGGAATAGGGGAATTACAAATAAAGTCTCAAATCTCACGTTATGGTAATTAGAGATGACATGACACCTTAGCTCAATTTAAATTACAATTTGACCATGTGGTCACCAGTTGAAACAATTGGAGAATTAGTATTTTTTTTGGATCTGTAGGAAGTTTCTACGTGTCACTGTACAACTTTTTCAGACTTACAAATGAATATGGTTGGCAATCTTGTGGTCATACTTCGGCTTAAATAGGATCGAGGTGCCACCTGATCATTAGTTGCTAGTGTGTGGTTTGAATCTCTCGTCTGTTATTTTTTACTGCGACTTATGGTTTTTAACTGAAATTTTTAAATTTTAATTGTTTGTGACAGATATTGTGGAGAGAAAGATACCCGCTTATGATTTTAATTGATATAGATGTTAGATTTTTAATGTGTACTATAATTAACTTGTAGATTCTATCTTAAAAAAATACTCCATTTAAAAGTTAGGTACTATAACAAAAACCAAAAGCCGCTTTTAAAAATCATAAAGAACATGCCCTCTATTGGCACACTTACACAAATTTAGAGACCTAAATGCAAGTTCAGATGGCACACCCACGCAAGTTTAGAGGCCTACATCACACTCGTACTCATTTTTTTGGATGAAAGATGGTATATTCAGGAAATATTGCTCGTTGCAGTCGCAAAGATCACGGATTTTAGAAATATTGCTCCAGAACCTGGCCAAACAGGCGCTAAAACAAGGACAATCCGGCAAATTTCATGCACATTCAGCCTTTGCTCAATCCAACAAATTGAACACTTTTCATGAATTTTATCATTTAAATATATTTTCCTGAAGATATACCGTACAAAAAAGCTAGAACTTAATAACAAAAAGACCAACCAAATTCAAAATAGACTAGATGGTAATTCAGCAATGCAGCTAAGGGTTGTCGATTTGGTAACGCTAACAATGAACGCAGGTAGGTAATTTACACACACACCAGTTGTTACGACTTGGGAGTTGGGACCTAGAAATAGACAGGCGCTAACAATGAACGCAGGTAGGTAATTTACACACACACACAAACCAGTTGTTACGACTTGGGAGTTGGGACCTAGAAATAAACAGGCAATGGCATGTCGTCATCCCATAGCTCTTCGAATTCACTCATCAAAAAGACTTCATCCATGTCTGCCGATGCCTCAAGCATCTTTTCTTGCATAGCCTGTCATATTAAAAGTGAAGAATCGTGTAAGGCGTAAGCCTCCCATAAACAGCATGCCTATAGTTCACTAGTCGCCGTAAAACTAACCACTTTGTGTGGAAGAATGGTACTACATAAAACTACCTGTGATTCCTGCATTTTTGTTACAACAGTCAGAATCCTCTGATACTGGTCCCGAGCATCTGGGTACTGAACCATGGACTTCACTCTGGCAAGAGCTTTCTGCATCCTTTCTTCGGTTTGCTTCCGTCCTTCTTGCAAGAAATCATAATCATCCTCGGCAGGTTTATTTTGGATCACATTGCTACTGCTGCTGCTAGTGCTCTCTGCTGCACCTTCTGTAGACCGAAACCCACGTAACCCAACACCTCGTCGTCTCCAGCGTAATATAACCTTCTCCACTATCCCAACAGACCAAATTATTTTGCGATAATGCTTTCTCACTTGGTGACCTCGCACATGAGCCTAGCCAGTATAAAATAACGAGATTGAACAAATCATTAGTTATAATAATTGCATCAAGAACAAGAGATACTGCAGTCACAAAGCATGTTAATTGTTAGAACATCGTGGTGTGATCCATATCCAACACTAGAAACTACTATATAATTTGTAAATGATATGGTCATAGCTGAAATATTTTAGCATCGCACACTTCACTGAAAATTTAGTAGCAGAAAATCTGGAAATTTTTGGCGTAGTCATCTTGAACAAATTGCAACAAGATCAATACATAAATACAAATGCTGACCATTCGGAATACTAACAAAATTTCAGTGGATTATTATTCATACAATCAACATACATACCTGGATCTTGACAATTCTCTGTCTAATAAGCAGAAATTCCTTTCTTCCCTTCCATCCACGAAATTTGTTTTGTATTCGAGTTGCAGCAGCATGCAGGGGATTAAGCTGCCCTGGTTTAGATGGTTTAACAGACAAGAGTGACAGGGCTCGCTCATCTGATATCGCACCATTGTCATCTTCATACTGAACTGCTTGCTTTCTCTGGAAGGATTGCACCCTGAAAACTTGATATATCCGAGCAGCAGCTTGGGCAGCGTTTCGGACAGCACCTATTGAATCTCCCATCGATCCAGCTTGAAGACCTTCACCTGCCAATGGTGAGACACTTCTTTCGGTAACATTTCCGATACCAGGTAGACCAGATATTTCTGCTGCATTGCCCCCCATGGCTTCCTTTAGATTGAGGGTCTGAAGATGACTTGTTAAAGAAGACTCTGCGAGGAAACCAGAAATTCCCTTGTGTCCATTAGCTGACGCAAGATCAGCTGGGGTGCTTCCTGAAGGAAAATCAGGTGTTGGATCTGACAAAGCTCCAGGAGCTGCACCTAGTGCTATAAGTGCAACAACTGTCCGCTCTCTGCATAACAGGCCAAACAAGTTCAGTACATATAAAGAGATGTGTGAATTACAAAAATCACCCTCTGAAGCACTTACCTGCCACAAAATGCAGCCCAGTGGAGTGCAGTCCATCCATGAGCATCTCTGAAATTTATATTCACGCCAGCAGTTATTGTTGGTCTTATTGCCCAACCATATCCTAGGGCAGCTGCCAGATGAAGCACACCCTGCCCCTCCTCATCTAACACACTGGGACCTTTGTCACCATCCTCTACTTTATGGAGAAGCCAGATATGTAATTTTTCCTTAATGCAGTTTTCAAGGAATTGATCCTTATCATCAGTGGCAAGCTCATTACCATCAGCCAACTTTAGCAACTCAGACCAGTCATCATTGTTCATCATAAATAAACTTATCTTCTTGCTCAAATCAATCATCTGCTTTGTGGGGTTAGATCGAGTTGCCTGGCACTCATCTTGTTCCAAAGACAATAGTTTATCAAGACGCATCTGGAGATATGTTTTGTTTGTAGCACCATGTGGACATGGTCGAAATTCAAACTCCCGTACTTCACTGCAGGCCAACCTGTTGGAGCATGTCACATAGAAAGGGACCCTGCCTGGTTTGTGTGAGGGAGCATAACATCTGAGAGTCCCATCTGCTAAAATCTCTGCTGGAACTTCGATTTCTCCAAACATACATGACCACTTGAATCTTTTAACTTCATCAGAATTTAAGAATCTACCTGTAATAAGAACCTGCAGGATACAAGAAATTCCGTAAGCAGTTAACAAACACTAAATTCACCCTGAGCCACCAGGACAGTCCTATAACACTCCCATGACTTTCATGCTAGAAAACATGACTGATAAAAAGGCATACCTTAGTCTTTGAACCTGCATATGTCCAGCTTGGAGAAAAATCAACTATGCTAAACAGCTGGTCTTGTGCAAGCACTGGGCCCAGAGTAAATTGATCCAACTGATCGCAGCTTGATGCTTCAATGATATTGTCAGCCTCTTCGCTGTTCCAGTACACTCCGGAACTGGACTTAATTTGGGAATCATCTACTTCAGCAAGTTCTTTGCTCATCCATCTAGTAAAACTATCACTTTTCATAAAGCTGTCCTTTAGGATATCAGAAAGATTAGATGATTGGGTTTTCAAGAGAGGGTAATTGATGGCTTCCTCCAAAGATCTATCATTTTGTTGGAAACTGTCCACTGTAGTAAATGAACCACCAATAGCACTTGGAGGCTGAAATTCAGTAGCCTCAGTTAAGTGCCATAACCAAATTGAAGCCTGACAATAATAGGATAATACTAGTAGCATGCAACTCAAGCAGATGCGATTAAGCACAGAATGCAATATAACCTACAATAACTTGATGGGATCGCAAGAACCAGCAAGGCAAAAAAGTAGGTCTTTCCATGGAAACAAACTAGGCATTCATCTTGTAAACAATGTAATGCAAACAATACTTCTATGAGTGTTCAATATATATATGCTATTCAGAAGACCATCACCGTAAGAGTCGGAACTATTAATTTGTATAAAATGGACAATACCATATATCCATGCCTTGACAACACTAGGTAGATGAAAGACCTGGCTATGCTTAACCTCTGCAATATCACTTCAACTCTATGGTTTAGCACTTTTGCCTATGATTCCATTTTCTAATATTGCCCTCGTGGAATTAGTTTAGCAATGATAAACTTTATTTCACAAATTTCTGGAGCAACTCAGATTCTGGAGGTAGAAGTTGAAATAACCAAATAAACACATCTCTATGTTAGGAGATTTTTTTTTAGAAAAAAAGAAGTGATGGTAAAACTCCCCATAATTCTCCTTTTTCTTATTGGTTATGGGGGTGTACCTCTCAACAACAACATGCATTTCGAAAGGTTTATCTCATTTATTTGTTACCAAACGTGTGCTCACTGCACAGCAGCTGCCTACCATTATCAATTCTTGTATTAGGGAACAACATCCACAGATATTGCTACACTTTTTACTATAAGAGAACTGTATATATATGCCATACAGAAATGTGTTTCATGATACCTGCCATAATGGTTCTCCATCAGTTCCTGCACCACCTATATCCTTGATACTCAGTCCATTGTTATATACTTCATCAAACGTGAAAGATTCAATTCCAGGGCCTTCTGTAAAAGGAGACTGTTCAGAGGTAACAGGAGCTTGGTATGTAGGCATTTGCTGGATCCCTTTATCAGGTTTCATCACTTCATTCCATGGTGACAGATCAAATTGACTATTAGGCCCATTGAATGAAATCCCAGGACCTGACTCGTTAAGAACAACCCGTAAGTTATTTTGGCCATGAGAATAGAAGCTTGTATTAGGTGCTGTAGCCTGTAATCCTTGATGATTACCTGAACATTATTTTTTTGTAGCAAATGAAGGGTTACAAATCCATTCAACTTAGGCTCATAACCAGAAGAAAATATTTTTAATTCCACTTGCCTACAGATGATGCAGGAACATAAGGGTTGAAAATAGAAGCATCAATCACAGGTCCACCTCCATTTTCATGCTGCTGCATCCGAGAGAAAGAGTGGTATCCGGCTCCTCCCGAATAAATATCTGCTGCACCGAATTTTGCTTTAGATACGCTGTGCATAATTGGAATACGTATCAGTGAAACTATTTTAGTGGATTTTACGCACAACAGAATAAGATGACCAAACAGCTCATAACCTGATTCTGTTTCCTCACATTCGGAGGCTTGTCCGCTAAGTGAGCTTTCACCTTCTGTAGTTTGTGAAGGCAACTGACTTAAAGGGCTATCCACACGAGCTGCTTGCAGCATGTCATCATGTCCCCTACTACGAGAACTTGATTTGCCAGCCTGACGGTCATATCCACATACGAGAGGGTAAAATGAAACTTTGAGCAACTTATTTTCAGGAAGAAATGCTTTTCTTCACAACAAATAAGGACATGGTGACTTTAATTCAGAGTTTAAGCCAGGACAATTAAAAAACTTAAGTAGCCAAAGTAAAAAGGTAAGCACGAACACCAAATTGACTACTCAAATGAGCAGAGGGTTTCCATAAGAGGTTTCTATATGTTTGAGACCAATCAATGTAAAATGATCAGATTAAACTGCTTATCATCAGATATAGTTTTCATGTGATGCCCTCCTGGGAGTAATACAAGCATAAATGCACAATATTGTTAGAAAATATTCAGCCCCATTTCTTACTCTTTTCAGTTAATTTTACTCCAAGAACCTGCTATTGTTTTACATTTCCATACTGTTACCAATTGCATTATTAATAAATAATAATATGTGACGCGGCCACCTAATAAAGGATCCATCACTTATCACAGTGCTGAAGCAGTTTTTGTATAATTGCCTAATTACTGGTTTAACATAATAATCAAGCTCTTCAAACATTTGGGTTCAGTTAAATTCAAATTAGTAACAACTCTGCAATAGCATCAAACTCAGCTCTCCCAAAACAAACTAATATCCATGAATAATCTAAAAGAAAAAAAGGTGTGATTACTATCACAAGAAGCAATATATCAGAACCAACAATGCATGAAAGCAATGTACTTAACAGTTCCTAGTTCCTACAGAGCTGTATATAGAATGGTCAAATCTAAATATAAGATAAACAAGTAGCTAACTACATTGCAACCATAGCAGGGTTAGGTGTACCTTGACTTCAAGATAATGTACAAGGACAATGTGCATAAAATCCCTGCAAAACCAAAGAAAGGAATGTTTAAATATCAATGTGTTGTGGTATTTGTAAGTCCCCATGCATGCATGTAGGCTCCCTACACAACGCACATGCCATGAGCTGTTAGTGCGCCTTCAAGCAGCGAATCCAAAGCTACAATATTATAAAAACAGAATGGATGACGAAAAATATTTCACTTACTCCTCCAACATCCAATAGCTCCTCCTCTGGAAGTTTATATTCTCTTCCCCATGAGCATAATAGCAGTGAAGCACATCAATGCTTCCAGACTAGATTTATAAAGAATTATCAGTTTTATTGCCTTAATATATAAACAATATTGCATGACAAGTATAGAAACTCTTAAAAGAAATTTGCAAGAAATCACTGAAATAAATTATAATACTCAATTTGACTTACTTTTAACCTTTCATGGGCTTCTTTGACAGTCTTTTCGTCCCTTTTCTTCCTCCAATTATGGCCATCCTTCCTGAAATATCTCAATACCTTCCGATCAAACAAGAAAAGTGAACCACCTAAAGCCAGAGATACAAAATATTAGTAAGATACAATTGAACCTTAAACCGATTATTTAGAGACACTTCATCAACTCCTGTGCATATTTAATCGGGACTACATGGTCTAAAGTCTACATGCCATTACAGGTGTGTAGATACTAGTAAATCAAATGTGCAAACCACATAGTCATAGCTGATACAGAGGCAAAATGGCATACATTAAGGACTATAATATGGTATAAAAGAAAGCTTAAAGGATGCCGACACAAGAGAGCACAAAACACAGCCCATGGCATGGAAAGATGCATCGATCACATAGCAATCATTTAATCCTGACACCAGTAGAGAGATCAGTCGGGCGTATATTAATGTAAGTATATTGCCGAAGGCAGCATGGATCTGCGTTTATATATATGGTTGGAGACTGTGCCTAGTTGTAATTAACAAAGAATAACTTTGGCAATGTCCGGCACAACTGTCCAAGGTGCAGCAACAAAAACAATGGATCCAGAGGCTTAACCATGTGGGGTCAAACTACATACAGTAAAGATCACATCATAACCTTTCGTCAGCTAATATGGCATTGCAAAGCTGGTAGGCTACCAAGACGTGCTAAATTTACACCTGACATCAATATTTGGCTATACTAACATGATAAAAAAAATCATAAAACCCTGTTTTCTGTTCTCAAAATGTTGTACACGTTATCAAATCAATGCCAATTGCCAAGCTAAACAACATGGTTTGGTATATGTCTGCTTCAAAGGTAAAGTCAATTGTTGAAAAATAAGAAGCTACTGCCTTTTCAAAACAAATCATCAAATGACAAGAGTGTTCAACCAAAAAATGGAGGTCATACTTGGAGGCCTATTTGGTGGTTCTGGGGCTATACGGAAATTTCTGTAATTCTTAAGTATTTCACAAATCTCAGCAGGGCGTAACCATCGGTGTTGAGCCTCCTTCAGTATCTGCTCAATATCTGTTCAGAAGTCATTGAAATGCAGAGTTAGACAATTTAACATTACTGCAAATGAGTTGTATAAAAGTGGATTTGAAAAATATTCAAAGAATTGTCCTCAGAATTGCTTCCTAGTCTTCACAAAATGTAACATGTGTCATGATCATAATCTCACTTGCACAGTTCATTTCATACTGAGGGATCATTTTGTGAATAAACCAACTGAATTTCCAAAAGACACAACTCTTCTTCTGACTATGTGGTCACCAAAAATGTAACTTCAAGAGAGAAAAGGTGGTCTAAATCACAACGAATAGAACCTAAGTTCCAAAACTCAAATCTCTTTAAAAAGTACAAGTTAAACCATTCAAAACTCCAAAATTGCCAAAATCAACTTCGGAAACAAAACATATTCCGATACTACAGAAGAACATTGAGACTACCTGATTTCCAGATTTGCTGAGGGCGAAAACAACACTAAACCCAAGCACATTTCTACACTCTAACCTTCAAGCCATCGACCTAAAAGCTTAACCTTAGCTCAAAGAACATTCATTTGCATAAGCAAGGGGTATTTGTTATGAATATTGTGTGTATATTCATAAACCCCAAAAGGCAATATATACAGAGAGTGCTTGCTCTATAGTTTGTGCCATTAGAGTTACAGCTTGCTGACTTCTTCACGAAGCCACAAACTAGAGCACAACATTTGTATTTTCTCTCCAAACTCAGTATGTGTGATCCACCATGAGTTTGAGAAGGGTGTTAAGGATAGAATAAGATTGTTATTCGTTTCCTTATATGTCTTGGTTTCTTTATTTGTATATGGCATATTCCTCTGTATATCCTCCCCTTTGGGCCTCATAAATATACACGGGCCTAGGGGGCGGCGGCTTGGGCGGAGGCGGCCCGGGCGACGGCGGCGATAGCCTGGGAGACGTCGGAGGCAGCGAAAGAACAAGGTCAGAGCCCTAGCTCTGATACCATGTTATGGATATTATGTGTATATTCATAAGACCCAAAGGACAATATATATAGGGAGTACAAAAGGATATACAGAGGAATATGCCATATACATATAAGAAAACCAAGGCATATAAGGAAACGAATAATAATTCTATTCTATCCTTAACAATATTGACATCTGAAAATTAACAGAAATCTTAATACAAATTTAAGTTGAAATCTATCCGCATTCTACTAGAAAGCTCAATTTGACAGCAGAATGTGTCCACGGCCAAAAAAAGGAAGAGAAAAAAAAGAAGCTAAGCTAGCGACTGAAACCCCGCTTTAAGTCCGATGGCAGCTCGTATCACCAAGTCCACCGTTTGACCAAACCTTAACTAATACCAACCAAGATCACCGAACATCAGCTCGCCTGGATTATTATTAGTTTACTACTGTCAGGGGTGTAGGCCTTGGGCCCAAGGCCTAGTCGGTTTATTATTAGGAATTAGAGATTGGTTTCTATTTGAGTTAGAGATTAGATTCCTTATGTTAGAGATATAATTAGAGATATGATATTAGTTACTATATCTCATTAGAGAGGATTGGAATTAGACTCTATCTGTTAGGGGGAGCCATCTATATAATGAGGGCTACCGCATGCTATTGGAATCAAGCAGAAATATATCAAAGTCTTTCCTCGTCTAGTCTCTCTCTCTCTCCCTCTACCCCGGTTCATGACAACTTGGTATCAGAGCAGTCGATCCCTTCCCACGACTTCTGCTACCATGGTTTCTACGACTCGTCCTACTGCTGAGTCATTGACCATAATAAAGATTAACGCCGACAAGATGGCGAAGCACGACAAAAAGATAGGGGACATCATCCTCAACATACATGCCATCCTCGAAAAGATAGTCGCAGATCGGAAAAGACACAACTACTGACGATACGGACTCATTCGAACAAGCGCTATGGTGCCACCGGATCTTCCTCTACCCTCGACGCAGAACACCGACGCAAGATCGACATATCGCTTACCACCGGCCGCCACTATCGCAACCCCCGCCGCCACCGCTGCTATCGCCGCCGCCGCCACCGCCCTCTGCCGTCACCGCCATCCGCTATCTCGACCCACGCAGATCGTTGCCGCGCCGCTGCTCCCTGCCGCCGGTCGCCGGAGATGGTCGCCGCCAAGGCCGACCGGCACTCGCCGCGGCTAAGCGGCCGCACCGCCGGCCGCCGCCGCAACCTCACGCCGCCGTGCCGCCGCACTCGCCGCCGCTGTCAGCCGCCGCCAAAGCCGCCGCCTCGCAGCCGCCGCCATCGGCGATCTCGCCGCGCGATCCGCCGCCTCGGCCGAGCCGCCACCTCCGCCCGCCTGGCCGCCGCCGCTGCGGCCGCTGTCGCTGCCGCCCACCGCTGGCCGCCCGCCAGTACCACTCATGCCAGATCGCACCGCCACGCCGGGTCCGCTTCGCCGAGCCGCCGCCGCCGACTCATTGCTCGGCCGCCGCGACTCGCATTACGCCATGGGCGCCGATCCGCCTCGCCGCTCGCTGGCGCCCGCACACCGGGAGCGGGTTCGCCGGTGGTTCGGTCGGTTTTAACCGACCGATTAATTGAGGCATCGTTTAGCATTGTTCGCTTGGATCGGCCGCCATCTCCATCGGCCGCAGACCCACCACCGTTCATCTTCTACACCGGCCGAAGGTCTTCCATTGGCGTCATGACCACCCTAGCACTGAGGACGAGCCGCATGTCCGAGAGGGTGTAATGTCGGGGTGTAGGCCTTGGGCCCAAGGCCTAGTCGGTTTATTATTAGGAATTAGAGATTGGTTTCTATTTGAGTTAGAGATTAGATTCCTTATGTTAGAGATATAATTAGAGATATGATATTAGTTACTATATCCATTAGAGATAGGATTGGAATTAGACTCATCTCGTTGTGTGAGCCATCTATATAATGAGGGCTACCGCATGCTATTGGAATCAAGCAGAAATATATCAAAGTCTTTCCTCGTCTAGTCTCTCTCTCTCTCCCTCTACTCCGGTTCATGACAACTACCATGTCAAAGTTCCAATACAACTGACATCTCTCCATTACAATTCACAAATCAAGCCTCCCTTGCTAACAAATACTATCACGGGCAAGGGAAAACATTCCAATACTCAGTCCAGACCACCACATCCAAGAAAAACCTAAGCTTGTCGTGATCACAAACAACCACACCTCCAAAACATTTAGAAGGAAGAGGAGGATAGAACAAAACCCAACCCTAGGAAAATGATTGCATACCAATATACCATCGGAGAAACAAAGTAACCGTGATTTAGGGATGAGGGAGGGGGGGGGACAAATAAGCTATACATTGTAATTACATTTGATTTGGGGGGGAGGGGGGCAAATAGCACTAACACAGCAAAATTCCTCAAAATATACAGCTTACAGTGCAAAATTGTCAACGCATGCCCTTTTCTTGTAGAAAACTAGAAATGATCTATTCGAAACAGAACCTACTCCACGACCTTCTGGATGCATCCCACACCTGAACCTTTTAATCCAACCCAAAGCCATAAGTCCACGTTCATGTGGACACAACCATCAAACACAAAATTCTCACAGAAAAACCCTCGAAACACTTACAAGTTCCAACTTGAACCCCTAATTTCTAGCTCGAATACTAAGAAACTAGCTTTGATCCAAACCCAAACATAGACAGACTGTATAAGGGGTATGTTCATGTTGTAACACACACGACCACGAGTACCTGGTACTTGTTTACGACCACGGCACACACGACCACGCCTCCGACCACGAGCACTCGACTAGACCACGAGAACTCGTAGCGACTACGAGCACTCAAAACACTCGGGGATCCCTGTACTCGATCACGACTACGAGACAATGGAGTTTTTGTGCCGCGCTCCACTGCGCAACTTTTCTCAACTTTTTTCTCTAATTTATAGGATCCGAATACAAAGCAAAGGCTAAATTTATTTCCTATTCTTATGCCATGATCCGTTTCAGCCGTGCCATCCCATGTCCAGCATAAACACAGCTCCACTAACTAACAGACTAATAGAGAATCACAGCTACGACGTGAAAGTGAGCACGTCTCAGGCCACGAGCGAGCCGTCGCCGAATTTGACCGTCCCTTTCACTGATTCGTCAAGCGATCTGAACATCACTTCGAGATCCGGTCATGTGACCAAACGTCATTGCCTGCATCCGTCGAGATCACCTTCTCGTTGAGGAGCACCGACCGCCGGACCTCGCTATCGCCTGACACTCGCAGCGTTCGACTATGAGCAGCACGGGTTATTCATCTTGCGCACGCGTCAGGTGTGCCTCCTCCTTGCGCTCGCAGCGGGGCTTGCGGTAGTTCCTGGAGAAGTGCCCCATCTGGTCGCAGTTTGTAGCACTTAACTTGAGACATGTCACGGCGCGCGCTGGACGAGCCACCGCCCCTGGCGTCATGCCCGACTTTGTCACGCTTGTGGCCTTGCTGCCTTCCACGATAGCGATTGTCGCCGCTGCTGCCGCTTCTCTGGTCTCCACCTAAGGAGTCGTCGCCCTGCTCCCGTTTCTTGGCACGCGCGAACCACTCCTTAGTGAGGAGCAGGTGCCCTCCAGACTCGCCTTTGTCAAGTCCATATCGCTCCTCCACCGCGTGGAGCCGCTCGATGAGCTCGTCTACCGAGAGTGCTTAGGTCGAGGGGCGTCTCGATGGAGATGGCCACCTGTGCATACCGTGAGGGTATGACACGTAGAAACTTCTTCACGATCTTGGATTCCTCAATCGCGTCGCCGAGGATGCGAAGGTTGTTGACGAGGCCAGTGATCTGCATTGAAAACTCGTCGACGGTCTCGCCATCCTTGAACACGATGTCCTCAAACTCCTTACGGAGCTTTTTCGCATTCGCCTCACGCACATGGTTGACGCCCATCCGCTGCACCTTCACGGCGTCCCACGCCTGTTTCGCCGTGTCCTTCACGGCGAGTGTTGATAGCATGTCAGGTGGCACCGCGCGGAGGATCACGAATAGCGCCATCCTGTCATCGCGGAAGTCGGCATCGCCCGACTCAATTGCTCGCCACAGGCCCTGCGCCTGCAAATTGACTCTCATGACGAGCCCAGTCGAAGTAGTTCGTGCGCATCAGCATGGGGTAGACCACCGTCCCTCCGCTCCCCCTTGTCACCTACTGCACCACCACCTGGTCACAAGACCGCCCCATCGCGCTGCGGATCCACAGTGGAGTGAGGGACCTTGAAGGAGACTCTGATCCGTCGCCTAACATGGTCGACAGGATCTCTACACCGCTCTGATACCACTTGTTGTAACACACACGACCACGCCTACGACCACGAGCACTCGACTATGACCACGAGAACTAGTAGCGACTATGAGCACTCAAAACACACAGGGATCCACTCAAACACTCGGGGATCCCTGTACTCGATCATGACTACGAGACAATGGAGTTTTTGTGCCACGCTCCACTGTGCAGCTTTTCACAACTTTCTTCTCTAATTTATAGGATCCGAATACAAAGCAAAGGCTAAACTTATTTCCTATTCTTACGCCATGATTCGCTTCAGCCGTGCCATCCCACGTCCAGCGTAAACACAGCTCCACTAACTAACAGACTAACAGAGAATCACAGCCATGACGTGAACGTGAGCACATCTCCGGCCACTAGCTTTGACAGAGTAAAATGTAAATATGCAGGTGCAACGGGCTTAAGTCCAACAGTTCACACAGATAAAGCTGCAAGCCCTAGAAACGCAGGGTACTGGAAATCCATCTCCTGAACACTGAGACCTTGGCCAAAAGCATTCCCAATCCTTTCAAATAGCTGCTACAGCTTCCGTCCTTCCGATGATTCCACCCCCAGACCACTCGCGCTCGACCGAAATCTCCACTTTGATCATCACCTCACATCCATTCCCGCAACCACCAAAGTACAAAAATTCCCATACGATTCCGTCACAGCAACGCGAAATTCTCACGAACTCCGAAGTTTGCACCAACCTACACAACCATAATCCCAAATCCCGCGCGAACCGAGAACACGGCCGACGGCTCCCAGCAACGCAGCCACCTCCAGTTCCACCAGCTTCCGCGCCACAAGTTCCACTTCCCAAAACGCAACGGAGGAGGAGCAGGAGGAAGGAAACAAAGCAAAGCAAAGACCGAGGCGTTGACCAAAGCCAGCCAAGACAACCCAAGCTTCCCCAACTGCAGCCCGCAGGCATCTACAACGAACCGAAAGCCTAAAACACGAAGCGAGCGGCGCCTCGGGATGCCGGTGCCCTCACCTAGCTGCGGTGCGATCGCGTAGCGCCGCCCCTCGGCCATCTCCAGAGCCCGACCACCGTGGCGACCAGGCACGCCCGCAAATTCACCAAACCCTCCGCACCGAGTAGACTCCCAGGGCTCCCCCTCTCCCGGCGATTCGGACGAATTTTCGTAGGGTTATGGGGAATTCGCGGGGCAGCGCTAGAGATGGCAGGTAGTGCTGATGTTCTAGCCGACGGAATTGGCGAAGTGAGGAAAGGGAAATAACTGGGCAGCCATTAGAGGTAACTAGAAGGGGATTTTGTGAAGGACGAAATGGCCGTTTTGCCCCCGCGTTATTAGTGTCTTAATTGTGGGGAATTGTGGCCGTGATGGGACGCTCCGCTTCAGTGCTTGCTCTTCTGCGGCCGCACAACGCGGTCGGTAGGTGAAGGTGCGAAGCGTTCACCTGATCAGATCAGCCTTGCCAGTCCAATACGCTACCCCAGTGTAGTGTCTCTTTGCTAGAGACAACCATGTTTACATCCCACTTATTTTAGTTTAAACTTCTAATTTATTTTTTATTATCTTTAAATTTTGTTTTTCTAGCCTTTTAACTTTTTTGAGCTTTTTGACTTTTTTTCGTATTCATTTGCATTGTCCGTGATGGACTAACATGTTTTTTCTATTTTTAAATTTTTTAAATTTAGTTACATCAAATAAATCACTATCAGCTATAGTGTAATTTCAGTCAACTATAGTACAATTTCAGTTATAAGTTAGTTTATTTCAGCTTAATCGAACGGCACCTTAGAATTGTTTCCTATGCCATATGAAAACTCCTGCTTCAGGATCACTTACTTTAGGTTTGACTTATGTTGCTATAGTAGCTAGTTTTTAAATGATATAATTTTTAAGATGAGACCTACAATTAGATTATTAAAAGACATTGTACTGAGTTTAGCATATCAGCAAAAATCGCATATGGCTATTTTTCTCAACGTACCATCTCTTGTGAACAGACAGAATTTAAAAATCATAAGTTAAAAATCAAAACTACAGCCTAAAAAGAACTCACCGTGTCATCTCTTTTTTTTGCCTTTTAACAGTTTTTGTCTACAGAGAACTAAATGTAAAGGTTTTGATTGCTTATGTGCAAGAAAACATAATCCAAGTTCATCCAGTAGTTCAAAGACATGTTAATTTGGAACATAAAAAATTTCACAAGAATTACGCAAATGGTTCTATTTTCCCCAGCGTTGTCTTGTCTCCAAACCAGCTCTAAATCATGCTTGCTCACATTAGCTCGAGAAATATATCTTCTGAAGAACAGGAGAAGAGAGTACTAGTTCATTCAATGCAAACAGATTAGCAGGGCCGTGGAGACCAATAAACTGTCATGCTTATTTATTTAAAAGAACTGTAAGTATAACCTACAAAAATAGATATATTTTTTTTGTTGTGACCTATAGCTGTGTTTTATATTTTTAACTCTAGTGTAAGCATTTGTGAAACAAACTAAATGTCGATAAACTAATAAATCATTTTAAAAAACCGTTCTGCTAAAATATTTTGAAACAATAGCAAAAAAAATCGTCTAATTTATTTATTTAAAAAAGCATAACCTCTACCTTATAAGGCAAAAGACTATTTTGTGCCCTTGGCCATTCAACAAAGCTCCTCCTGTCTCTCAACAATCTCGTGGGCGCCACCACACTCTCCGCTGTCTTACCTACATTTGTCTATCATCACTGATCACACTACGTAAATCACCACTCAAAACTGATGGTAGTATTTTTTTTTCTATTATAATCCACCCACTAATAGGCCTTTTCTTTTTAACTTTTAAAAATTATTTTTCGGCTTTTCTACCATAATTGATTTTAAATAAAACATCTTTTAAAAATAGGGTCTACAAGTTTATTATATTACACACCATAACAACTTTATTTATATCGGCTAAAATTATACACGAATTTCTCTTACTTTTACACAGAAAAACTATGAACCATAGGTTAAAAAACGGTCCATAATCTATTACCTATCCACTAATGTCCTCGTCACTTCTCTTCCAGGCCACGAGAGCTGTGGAAAGGTGAAAGGCGCGTGCAGCTGCATCACAGCGCGGCAGTGAACAGTCAGTCAGAAGCGGAGACAACGCCCGGCGAGCCTGGGCGGCTTCCCGGGCTCGCCGGCGGCGAGCAATAGGGGACCATGTCTGTCAGGAGTGTCAGTCACAGATTGGTGCGAGGCCTCTCGAAAAAAAAATGCTTACGAACTTATCAGTCTTCAGAAGCAAAGGGGATAAGCTTAATCCACTGGGATAATTAATGTGATCACCTTAACCCGATCACTAATCGATAGGGCCTGTACGGGTTCGTGGTTCGGCACACATTAATTGCAACTTGCAAACACCAAGCGGCACCCAGCATTCTCGATGACTCGATCGCGTCTTAAAAAATTAGCAGGAGGAAAGGTAGGCATCATGCTGCAGTATGATAGTATCTATAGCTGTGCGACGTCGCACAGCGACTTTGCACTTAATCACCCCAGCTTTCCAGCTCAAACATGCCTCGGTTGATCACTTTGACGCCCATGAGGAGATGGAGATCTACCTACGCATTTTGATGTCGGATCCATCGGCCATCGGTTTGGTTGGGCTCAAGATGCAGAAACAGGTCAACTCATTTCGAACAATCACTGGGTTTGTCGCCCCGTTTCATACTAACATAGCACTGCACACGTAAGATGTACGTCACCATGCAGTAGACGTGTCGTGCGTAGTAAGCACCCTTGCCAGTGCAGTGCTCCACAGGTGTCCACGAAACCAAGCGCACGGTGATGTTGCTGGTACTCGCAGGCACGCTAAGCTATCTGTTCGCCACCAACCGAGCAACGGGTCCAATCAGCAGCAGCTTTCGAGCGTTCACCGACATGCTCGGCAAGCATCATGGAATGGCTATGGTTCTGGATTTCAGACTGAAGCGACCACAAGCACGCCGACGCTGCCCAGCTGTGTGACGTGCGACGTACAGCGGTCAGCATCACGGAACTGCAGGTTGTACCCTACGTGCATCAATGCACCACACATGATTGCAATCATAACCCTGTTTGTGATTAAACACCGAATTTATAACTGAGCCATGACAAACCTGCTGACCTCAAGATCGGAACAGAGCCGATGTACAAGCCTAATTCTACATACTGCCAGCGGACACAGTGACAGGCCACCGGGGCGCAACAAATTTGGGTTGGAAAGTAGTACCTTGGCAACTGCGAAACAATAGAACAGCAAGGGCAGCTGCGTCACGTACGGCAACCCAATTGCCGGTCACACATTGGCCACAGTGTTTTCCTCTGTTGGAGGTTTGACTAGTGGCGATGAGGCCTCTCGATTAACAGTCCGATGTAACGCCAACACCGGCCGGGCTGGTTACGAAGTTATTAGCCTTCAGAAGCAGAAGGGGATAGGCTCCGCTGGGATAATTAATGTGATCGCCTCATCCCGGCGACTGATCGGCAGGGCCTGGACGAGTTCGTGGATCGGCACACACATGATTGCATTTTGCAGCCACTAAGGTAGTGATCGGTTCGTGCGAAACAGCTATGTACGAAACACTGTATTGGTTAAAAAAATCAGAATGACGGAGGCTTATTTAACATAATTAAATTTAAAAATTGAAAATATAAAAATATGTTAGCCCATCACGATAAGCAAACGAATACGAGAAAAAAGAACCGACAAAAAAACTCAAAAAAATAAAAAATTTAGAAAAAGACGAAATTATGAATAGTACAAAAATAAATTTAAACCATAAGTTTAAGCCATATTGAACACAGCCTAAGCACCATTCAGCTTCTCTAGATCGCGTCTTAAAAAAATTAGCAGGAGGAAAAAGGTAAGCATCATGCTGCAGTAGGGTAGCATCTAGCTGTGTGGATACTTACAGTGACTTTGCACCTAATCACCCCAGCTTTTCAGATCAGATGCCTTGTGTAGGAAGTGGCTTCAGCTGTGCTCAAATCGGCCTGCTAAGCAAAATTTCATGGTGTGTGTAATTAGATGTAGACTCATTAAGGTTATACCGATGAAAGTACATATTTGTCCTAACTAGTAAAGGTTTCAAAGAGTATTTGTATAAACTTCTTTTATAGCTATAAATATGACCTTTAAAGCATCATAGAAGAGAGAGATCATTTAGTATAAAATAAGCATGCTGACGCTGCCCAACTGCGTGATGTGCGACGTGCAGCGGTCAAGATCGCTAGACTGCAGGTTGTCCTATGTGCGTCAATGCACCATGCACGATTACAATCGTAACCCTGTTTTATGGTTAAACTCCGAATTTGCATCACGCACTTCTGTACTTGTATCACAAAAATATTTGTCCTTCAGTTCAGCTGTGCATCACAAAAATATGTGACCGCAGGAAATCTGTCCAAGCAAAGGGTGCAGAGAAAGAACCAGAAGCTGCCAAAAGCTGCTGACCTCAAGAATATCGGAGCTCAGCTGATGTGCAAGTTTGAACTCCACCTACTGCCACTGCCCCGGTGGACAGCACACACGAGCACAACAAATTTGTTCGGGAAAGTAATACCTTGACAACGGCGAAACAACAGCACTGAAGCACTGTAACGTATTTTCGGGTAATGATGGACCAAAACAATTACTGAAACAGCCGCAGACCAACCATTCTGGACGCAAATGCAAACCAAGTAATAGCCCTGTTGTTTTATAATGCTGCTGATAGCTTTTATTTGTTTTTTAGACAGTGATGAACGACGAGCAGCAGCACATATAATTTTAATTTCCGTTTGTTCTGATTTTTGAGAAACTAAAATCAAAAGTAAAAAAGCATAGGACCATATTTTATATTCGCAAAAGGGACTTCCGAAGAGGTTGTAGCAAGGAACAAAATCATTTTGGATTGCAGTCAATGCAGCAATACATCAAAAATTGAAGTTTGAAAACTTGTTAATTGAAATTTGTGTTGTAATTTCAGGGGCATTTCGATAATTTTTTGATTGAGAAAAAGGGGAATGTGGGGCTCACTATCGGTGGGCGAATGGAAGAGATAAGGGACGAGCTGCGTCTCCTCCGAGAGACGCTTCGCGATCCACTCTTGTGGGGAGTGGCGGCGACTTCGGCGACGTGCGGTTCTCTTGCTAGATCCGATCTCCCGGAAAGGCGCGACGACGGCTTTGGCGAAGGTGAGGGGTCTGGTGGCGCTTGCCGGGAGCCTCGGCTCCAGTTGGCCGACGATCTCCCTTACCCTTCCTCGACTATTTAAGGAGGCCGTTATCCGTGAGATGCATCGAAAAACATGAGAGCACTATCTCTTCTATTCTTTCTTCTTCTTCCGATTTGGCTCTTTGGGATCTCCTCTTAGTGGCGATTGTCGACCTTGGTGGTGGTTTGAGGTCTCTAGTGCTCGGCGAGAGCAATTTTGGTCATTTCTAGCTCTTTGTACCACGTTAATACCAAATTTGACCTCTAGACCACTGTAATTCCAAATCTAGCTCCCTTCCGACCGCACGACTCGGAGGGCGTGACCGTGTTAGTCGTGCGGTTGGGGACCGCACGATTACATTGTTCACAATTTTTTATTTAGACTCACGACTACACTGTTCAAGATTTTTTATTTTTTTGACCGAAAAGCAAATAAAAAATCATGAACGAGAGTCATGCGATCCCCAACCGCACGACTAACGATGTCACGCCCCGAGTCGTGCGGTCGGAAGGGGCTAGATTTGATATTACGGTGGTTTAGGGCCAAATTCGATATTAACGTAATCTGAGGGTTAGTTCTGGATTTCAGACTGAAGCGACCACAAGCACGCCGACGCTGCCCAGCTGTGTGACGTGCGACGTACAGCGGTCAGCATCACGGAACTGCAGGTTGTACCCTACGTGCATCAATGCACCACACATGATTGCAATCATAACCCTGTTTGTGATTAAACACCGAATTTATAACTGAGCCATGACAAACCTGCTGACCTCAAGATCGGAACAGAGCCGATGTACAAGCCTAATTCTACATACTGCCAGCGGACACAGTGACAGGCCACCGGGGCGCAACAAATTTGGGTTGGAAAGTAGTACCTTGGCAACTGCGAAACAATAGAACTGAAGCAACATGACACATTTTCCGGTAATGATGGACGACAATAACTGCCAAAATAGCTGCAAACCAACCGTTCTGCCCATCAAATGCAACCCAGCCAATGTCTCATGCAAGCAAAAGGGTTTGGACGTAATGTCACTTATTAAGAGGCTGTATCAATGAACAAAATCACTTTGGATTGCAGTCAATGCATCAATACATCAAAAAATAAGGGAGGAAAACTTGTTAATTAAAATTTGAAGGGCAAGAAGGCCCAGATGTTTACACTAGGGCACATATCAATCCATTCGGATATGTGCAAGACCTCATCGTGTAAAAGGTAATCGTGTGCAAAGCTTCAAACGAATAAATGAGGCTACCTTCACAGCCTCTGAAGCTTTCGTGAAGTAAGCCTACCAGACAAATAGATGTTAAATGGACTGATAAATCACTGATTACTTGCAATTTCTTATCAAGGTAATGTGGGCTGAGCCTCTTGAACTTGCTGCGTAGGCTCAAGAATTAATTTGCATTCATTCCACTTTCAGTACTATCTTCATTAACTCGTATACAAAATAGCTGATAGACGCTGATGGCAGAACCTGACGAAGAGAAAGAAAACCTGTCACATCAGACAATCTGAAGCAAACTAGCATACAAACTCTCAGATCAACTGATGTATACAAGTCTAAGTTGTGCCAAATAACCTAGCTCATTGCCTCTTTTAGATAGAAATCAGAACCATTACAGGAATATCATAAGAATATCATTATCAAAAATTTCCCTGAGATACTCTCCTCACTTTATATGGGTCACCATGAGTTAAAGCCCAAGCCTGATCACTACATGTGCAAATCACATGGATGCATTCATAGAATTAGCTCCTAATCATATGTGCAAGTGGATTCTCTTCTGGAAGAAAAATGTACCTGTAACAGGCTGGGGATCAGACCGGCGTAGAGTGCTGGTACTCCACCTTGATCAACAATTTTAAGGCATGTTGCGAAGGCATTCATCCTTGTTGCTTTGACTTGCATCTGTAGCTGCCTCCTAACTACTTCAAAAGGGTATGTGGCTGCTTCAGCACAGCAACCAGCAATAGCCCCATAGAGTAAGGTCCTAGCAGTTCCCAACTCAAGCTGATCTAATGCATTTGCCTCTTGACCTTGTTGCTTCATCATTGATGCCCTCCTCTTCCCTTCGGGGGAATGCAGATAAGCCATCTTCAATATGTCATACACTCCGTAGAATACAGCGCCAGAGGGTGCCATGCTGATAACAGAAGGCACTAATCCCTTGTACAGCGAGAAGAATCCTTCAGTCTGGATCATGTGGCGGGCAACACCAATAACCCCGCCTAAGGCTTCCCCACCAGGAGCTACCATCTTTGTCCTAATCTGAAATCAACAGCTCAATTCAGACAATATTTAGTGAAAAAATGGCACCAAAGAAAAAAGAAAGGTAATACAAAACCCAAAAGGTCATTTAAATAAACATACCGTATCCATTGGTATGCACAATATCGTTGCTGTAACACCAGCGGCAGCGCCAGCAATAAACCTCTCAAAGTTTGTAGTTTCTTCATTACCAGACCATTTGAGCAGTTGCTTTCTGTAAGTGTCATATGCATAGAAGTTGACTGCCTTGAATGGAGCAGTGCGGAGGATGTTGACAAAGTTCCCTTTCCAAAAGCCTCTCAACCCTTGTGTTGTTGCAATGGCGTGGATAAGCTCAAATAGATTCCTTTGCTCACCACGAACTATATACTCCAACTTTAGCCTCTCAAGAGGAGCAACAACTGTTCTGTACGATATATAAAAATTAGGGAAGAAACTTCTAAGTAGAAGGATAGGCAATGGAGACCCACTTTGCATATTACTTATCACGACTTCAGTCCCTGGTACCAGGCTGAATTCCAAGCCTTGTCCAGTTAGTAACCAACCGGAAATCGACCAGGTTCTACAAAATTTTCAGGGGATCTTTTTCAGATTTGCTTTTTTATTTGTATTTATTTTGAAGTCTATACATTTCTAGCATGTGAACGTTATCACCAATACAGAATCCATTGAAATTGGGCAGAAAATACCTAAACTCTGACCGAAAACAGTAATACTGGTGGAGTACTAGTTGCCAGGAACCAGCTAGTTTCCAATGGGATATTGAACTTTGTTACTCATCATCTTTGTACTTTTTCAAAGCCGAGCTAATCACCTATTTTTAATTAATACAGAGTTCTTTTTTTTCTAAATTTAGAAGCAACAACTGATGCAGAACACAGAAAATTGATATCCGAAATCTAAGTTTGGAGAAGCCACAACAGTCAAAAAGAGGCAAGAATCCAAATGGATACCAAGTGATACGTTCCTACCAACAATTGAGTCAAAAACAAAGCAGCCAATCACAAAGCAAACCTTCCTGAACAAGTGACACTATAGTTCCCTTCTTGAAAAGGTCAATAGCGAAGTATACTCAAGAAGCCTTAAAAAAAGGCATACTCAAGCAGCTCTGTTTCAACAACTATTTAAAATAAACACAAGCCGACAAGCTTGAACCTCCTAAGCACAAAAGGGAATCAACTTGGGCCCACAGTTTACTGAAGAACGAAAGCAGCAACTGGGACCATCAAATCATATGAGATTTGGAACCATAAAATTGTAGATATAGGTCCAGTCATCTATTGGACCAATAACACGAAAGATGGCATAGTCCAATTACACCAAGCCAAACGTCTAATACCAGTAGCAAATCCAAATCAAATGCTCAGGAGAGACCAAAAGCAATGAAAAGTTTGTCACCAAAATGAAAACTAGATGAGTATATTGAAGGAAACATATCATGTACTTCCCACCCTTTGGGTACTCCCATACTTCCCCTCTTCAAAACACGATGCAAATAGTTATGAAAAATTCAAAAAAAAATCAATAGCATTGACACAAAATCAATCTATCATGCCACAAAATTTCAAATGTAAATTCAATCTAGACATTGAGAAACAAAAAGACTAAAGTCTGCTGAAAAGGAAATCAGAAAATAAAAGGGAGAAAAAAAATAAAAGCCACTATTCACTAAATTTGTCTTTTTTTGTTTCTCCTAATGTAAGCCACGTTTGTAGTTGAATTTTTGTACGATACTTGACTATATCATAACCTATCTAACCAAATTCTTTCGGAATGTTTCATGACTATTTGCATCGCGTTTTGAACAAGGGGGTGGGGGCGGGGGTACGGGAGTACTAGAAGGGTGTGGAGTACAAGATATGTCCTTGTATATTGAACTATTTCAAGAAATTTATAACATTGCTGCCCGGGAGGAGGCCATTTGTGTACTTTGTGTGCAAAGTCATGGGGGCAGAACAGAAAATTAGTAGTTCTTCTAGAATCTCAAGTACCTAAAAATGATTTTTCAAAGGTCATGTGTATGTGTGTGGTGGTGAGGTGGACGGTGGTAGCTCCTGGGATATGTTGGCTCCGACCTTAAACATATCCTTCGAATTTCCTTAATCAAGAGCTAAACAATAGTACTAGACAGTACTATGTACACAAATTGACCATATTAACTGCCGATGTGTTGTCTAGCTAAAGAAATAACTCTGAATTATCATGTAGATAAGAATGGCTGAATTAATTGCTGCTATGGTCTCTAACTTCTGCTGTCACTACTATGCAGTTCCACAGTATCGTGTATTTTCGAGCTATATATATCCTCAAATACATTGAGCAATCATAAATAGCATAATACCACAAACTAATTTCACTAAATGTGACAATGTCCAATTTATCTCTGACATAATGCATTCAATTACTCTTTATGGTGAGTGGGTTGGCCAGGCTGAGGAACCCATCTTATTTGTTGAAGTCACAAAACAAGCAAGCCCCATAGAGGCCAGGCCAAACAAGAGCAGGAACCAAATTAAATACAATCTTCTCCCAAGGCTGCAGGAGCTAGATGTGGATAGTTTACTTTGAAATTTCAGTAGAATTACACAAAATTGTCTCTCCCTGCAGAATATACTGCTCTTTTATTTATGAGGTAAAAAGTGCCAATTGCAATTCCCAGGCAGACAACCTAGTAGCCTAGATCTTAATCTAAATGCTCTTGGGCTTGGCTTCCATGTTTCTAGGCTCATGATTCCATTTGGACCGTGATTTGCATTGATCCAGCTTCCCCATGATAGAAGATGGAACAGGAGCATGGCCCAATCAAGTTAGTTCAAAGTTACTTTATGTCCCAATGAAAACAAAGTGCTATGTACACAACCTCCTAAGTACTTAACCCCAACTGTTTCACAAAAATTCATGTTGTCCAAGTGCTACTTTTGTAGTGCTGGTAGTTATGACTTACAAGATGCAATTTCAGTTGCATCTAAAGGTCAATCCTCTATGCACCCAGAGGAACACTAACTGAAATACAGTGATGCACAAATGCCCAACTTATCTCACACTCCATCTATCACAAAGAAACCCTGAGTAGTAGTGAACATAAAATTATTCCTCTGACATCCCAATCAGACGCAATAGCTATTGCTTGCTACCAAAATGTCCAATCCATGTCACCAGACCGGCAATAATACTATGTAAAATACAACTGAACCTGAGCCTACAACACACAATTTGGCTTAAAATCAGCAGTATCTGACACCCACCCCTCCTCTCTACGGAAAAAGCGATGAAATGGAAGCACCGACCCTAACTTCAACGAAATATTTGATCATTTGCCCCATCTTTCATATGCATTTGATAAAATGCTCTGTGATGTCTCACTTACATGTGGATCTAGGGCCCATACATAAGTAACACATCGCAGGGTATTTTATCAAATGCAATGTAAGATGGGCAAATGATCAAATCCCCCAACTTAAACAGGACACTCCTACATGTCACTCAAAATCTCACACAAATATTCTAGTACACTACCAGTAACTAATCCCAGCAAGCTCAATTCATTTAACCAGAATGGCAACGACATTACACAAACAATTCGAGATTAGTGCTTTTCGGCAAATTTCAGCTCGATTTAACTGCGTCAGTGGTATAGTACTTCTCAGCACGTCCGAATAATGTAACTTCAAATGCAGTGGAGATTCACCCGTCCCAACCAAAGATAAAGCGGCTATACCTGGAGACCATGGCAGCGACGGCTCCTGCCCAGAGATGCTTCGTCATGTTCATGGCGCCTGCTCCGGCACGAGCCTCCTTCTCCTCCACCAGCTTCCCCACCGCCTCCACCACCACTTCCTCCGCCGCCGCCCTCCTCCCCGCGACCAGCCCCTCCGCCTCCTCCCCTCCGCCCTTCTCATCCCCGGCCGCGAGCAGCCCCACCGGGCCCCGCACAAACCCCTGCCCCTTGACCGACATCGTCAGCGACAGGAACCCCGGCGGCGCCCCGCCGCCGCACCCCGAACGACGCCGAGCAGCCGGGCATCGCCGCGAGGAGCGCGCCGTGCACCGCTGCGTCGCCACCGTCGAGGAACAGCCCCGCCGCCGCCCCCTCCCCGCCGCCGCCCGCGGGAGGCAGCCACATCTCCAGCCACGGCATGGTGGCGAGTCGTCGACGCACGCACACGCTCACGACGCTATATGCTGCTGCCGCTCCTCCCGCTAGGGTTCGCGAGGCGAGGCATCGGTTTTATCGACGGAATGGAACAAAACAACACTATCGCCTCGATTCGGCACGGAAGGTTGGAGAGGAGGGAAGCGCAGCTGCTGGTAGATGCGGGCGGAGTGGAGGATAAATTTATTCTTGTTCTTGCGATTTGCGATTTGTTGGCAGTTGGGGAGGAGGCCTTGGATCTTGCCGCCCGGAGGCAAGAAAGGCCAACGAGGTTGCGCGAGGTGGGATTATTTTTTTAAAAAAAAAATAAAATGCTGTGCTTTTTTTTATCTACTTCTCCTCTCTCTCTCTCGGGGTCCTCTAGTTCAAGTGGATGTTAGCATAGTAGCATTTTTCTAGGAACAATGGAGTAATCGTGTACGTAGCAAAAGGGAGAAACTTGTCAGGATAGAATAGAGAAAGATGTCTCCACGGAGTTCTGGTTTGCATCACCAACTGGTATATAGTGCAGCGGGATTCCTCTATGCCAATCGTTTGTTCTTTTGAGCTGTATCTAATAGTTTTTAGTTATGACTTAATAATTTTATCTATATTTTTCTAGATGGTAGCGGATAGCAGAAACGCGATATAAATAACATACATAGTTTTATATTTAAAAAATATTTTAAAAATTCGTTTTAAAAAATCGCTTAAAGAAACAAAAAATAAGAATTAAAAGCTGAAATGAATAGGAGCAGGGTAATGGCTTCTTGAAGCCTGCGTGCTTGGGGAGAGAGGAACCCTGCGAGTAAAATTCCCTTGGCGCGGCGGAATAATTGTGGCGTATCTATCGGAGCTCTCCGTCTGAGATTCTCCGTGCCAAGCAAACCAGGGTCTCTTTGTAACAGTTGCGATTTATAATTTTTAGCTGAAATTTTTGAATTTTGGTTATTTATGGTACAGATTAGGAGAGATAAATAATCATTTACGATTTTAGCTGATACAGATGTTGGGTTTTTAAAGTGTAGATCGTTTAACTTGTAGACCCCGTTTTAAAAAAATACTTCGTTTAAAAATTAAGTATTGTAACAAAAATCAAAAATCATCAGCTTCAGAGAAAAAGAACAGTAGCCGAATCCGCCGAGAATCCCAGGAGCCTCGAATACTCCTGGCTAGGGGCAAGGTGAGCCGACGTGGCGCGTCTAGGATCCACGAATCACGTTCCCCGTATGTGCTAGCCGTATCAAGTTCTAGCTCAGTGTTGGATCAGAGAACCTGATACCGGCCCATTCGCGTTGCACTTGTTCTTTCGATCCACTTGCTTCTCTCCCATCCCATGCATCAATACATCGCTAATCCTCTACGACAAAGAAGAAAAAAAGAAACGGGCTAGACTCTGTCACTCTTCAGGTTGTCGAAACAACATTTTTTATCTCGATTCGTCCGTGTTTCCGACAGGAACGATGCTGCCGCGCGCATGAACGGTCAGCGTGTAGCCTCCGGCGGCGGGTTCAGAGCAAGCCAACCGTTCCTGAAGTGCCCTTAAAAAAGAGCTTTTCTGAAGGAAATCGCACAGCCATTTCGGTGCTCCGTTTCATGTCTTGCCATTGTACTACGCGCTCACCCCTAACGTAGCGGGAAGCTGACTCGGATCTGACGAAGTTTTTGTGATTGCTGAATATGCATTGCAAGCTTCGCAACTAGTACTAGATTAGAGAGAGAGAGAGAGAGAGAGAGAGAGAGAGAGAGAGAGAGAGAGCAGATATAATACAGATGCAACTGTGTGATCACTTTAGAAAACAAAATCCAAAAACGCCTTCGTGAACGTTGCCTTCCAGGTAGTCTTCTGTTTGCCTTTTGATTTCTAATTTTGATTTTTGACTTATCCTAGAAACAAGGTAATCCTAGAAACAAGTTACAAACAAAAACATCCTCGAAAGAACGTTACAAGCAAAAAGAAAAAAGAAAAAACTGCTAGCAGTGACAGACGAGATACTGGAGTACTATTGAGTATGAGTTCTACAATAATCTACACTTACTATAATCATAGCGTTTCTTCTGGCCGACAGCTGAAACCGAAACAAAACAAAGGCGATTGCAGCTGTGCCGATCGATCGCCAACAGCGCCAGCATTGGCCGGCGGAAGGCGGGCAATTTAATTCCGGCGTGACTAGCCACTCTTATTATGCCGTCGCGCTGCTACTGCTAACTGCTCCAAATTAAGTTTACATTTAATTTTTTTATCTACCGCACCTACAAAAGACAACGGCCGGTCCCCCGTCATTTGCTTCCTCCTCTGGCATCTAAGAGGTATTTATATTGCTGATAGCTTTTAGCTGAAAATAAACAGTAGTGGCTAAAAAGAAGTGGTTTTTAAAGGAGGTAAGTGGCGTAAAAAGTGAAAGAGAGATACGTGTGTGAGACGAAAATGAAAGAAATAGTATACATGATGCATCCGTGACCCTCTGACTTATCCTCAAAGCGACACGAGAGTAAGAGGAGTGTAGAAGTTGCTTTGAAAAGTCAGATGTTCATACTAGTTTCTGGTTTTTCAAAACAGAAGTCAATATGAATAGACCTAAGACACCTAATCCATCTGATTACATCCTTGCCTTTGTTCATACTTGGAAGTGAAAACGTTCATACTTGGAAAGAGAAAACGATGAACCAAAGCCCTTCATGTATGAGAAGATGATGACTTGTCCAGTATAAAGATAACGGCAAAGGGCCTCTTCTTTTTAGTTTATAACTTTGGTTTTTTCTAAACAAACAAACAGAGTGTTTTTTTATCGTCTTTTCGAAACGATTTATCAGAATAGCCCTAAGACTAAAAGCTAGAATCATAGCTATAAGACATCGGTTGTAGCCCAAATGCCCAAAAGAACAGACCAAAAGCTGATCCATTAGTAGTAGTACAGGTTAGTAGGAAATTTGCAAGGAAACGGACCATACAGTGATACAGATAGTACTACTTGCATTAGTATGACTACAATAGCATTAATCATTGTGCTGCAGTGGTTGTATTTCTGTTTCTTAAAATCGGTTTCAGCAACAGGATTTGAAAATTAGGGGTACATGTGAGAACGATTTTTCAGAGAAACAAACAACTCTGCAGTGTGTAGTTAATGTGGTTTGTATAGACTGTATCCAGCTTGTTTAACTCGTGACCGGCTGGATATACAGGCAATTAATTAGTTCCATTGCCATGACAAGAGGAAGACGGAAACAGCATATTGCGCTTCAATATACGAGAGGACAGTTCGTTGCATCAGCCATCTATCTAGTAAATGAGGCGCATTAAAATTCCTTAGAACCAATTTGATCCATTTCCAGATTAGCCCATAACTTGAGAAGCACATATCTAGACGTGCATGCAACTTTTAGCTAACTTGGTACTCCAGTAGGAGGACGCCCCTAGACCTCACCCATCAAGGTTCTAGCTAAGATTTGTGCCAAATGTCTATCACCAATCTCAAAGCTTCCTTTTCTCACGCCTTATCCCTCTCCCTTCTATTTACTTCCCTTCCTCTCCCGTCGCCGAGCCATCGGTGAGGCCGAGGTTGCCAAGTGGGCGGCTGTAGGGCAAGGCTTGCACTCATGGGCATTAGCCCTGTGTAGCACCCTACATACAGCTAAACTAGGATATTACTATGAAACATTATTGCCAAAGTAAAGAGGAAATAATAAAGATAACAATAGAAATCATAAGAAAATTAAAACCTTAAAGGTACTTTATTTACAGAATGCGCAACTGCCTAACTGCTCTCTCAACAGCTGCGTGCAAACCTACAGAATGGAATGAAGGCAACCGATCAGATACAAATGAATTTGATAAAGGAACAACAGGAGACGAATTTGACTGGAGCGGAAACGGGTTCGCTAGCCCCCACGACCATGCGAAACGCTGTTCGGCCAAGCGAAACTACGTTCGGCCGCGCGAACGGCCGTTCGGCAGTGCGAAACCACGCTCGGTCGCGCAAACGGCCGTTTGGCCGTGCGAAACCACGTTCCGCCGCATGAACAGCGCATTCGGCCGCGCCTCTGCCCCCGGCAACCGGCCATCGACCGCTGATCGCCGCCGGCTTAACCGTGGGCGCGTGCGTGTACGGCCGCGCCTTGCACCTCCGCCGCTTTGCGCCGCTACTGAGCTGCCCGTGCCACCGCCACGCGCGCCGCGCCATGGCATGCGCGTATGCCGTTGTCGCCGCCACCGCCAGGCCGGCGCCGCTCTCGGCTGCCCCACGCAACTCGAACGGGAAAGAGAGAGAGAGTAGATGGGATTATGGGAACCTGGATCTGAAAAAACTGTGCACGGAAAAAAATAGAGATATCACCCCTTTTAAAGCCATATCTAGATTAGGATTATTATTTATTTATCTATTCTTCCCTTATTTTTCTTAAGTGCTACACCCTGCCACCGCCCGTGGCACCTCGAGGCCGTGACACTGCCATCGTGCTGACCCAGATCTAGTACGGTCACCTCCATGCTCGCCATGGCCGAGGTCGAGGCCACCGGGTAGTCGGCCGCAGGGGCAAGGCTTGCGCTCACAACCATTGGCCCCGCCACGCCCCCGTGGCACCCCGCGACCATGACATTGCCACCGTGCCAACCCAGATCCAGCATGGCCGCCTTCTGCCCGCCATGGCTGAGGCTGAGGTCGTCAGATGAGTGGTTGCAGGCCTAGACCTACGCCGTCCCCCGTGCCTAGACCCACTTAGATGAGAAGCACAACAGTGATGACGTCCTCATCGAGTTCCCCTCCTAGTTATCATCACCATGTCCTCCCCCACTCTGACAACTCTATTCCGAGAGAGCATCAGTCGGCAGTAGCGACGACATCCTCATCGAGCTTCTTTCCCTAGCTTGTTCCTGCATGTGTGAATGAATAGAATTCATTCTTCACTTGCAGCAGTGGCAATGACGACCTTGGTTGGTGGGTAGACAGGGACTTTGGGGAAGGAAAGGGAAGGGAAAATAATCGTCTAGATTGGTGTATAGCTACGTGGCATAAATCTAGAGTAGATCCTTAATGGGTGAGGATTAGGTCTCTCTCCGTGTGTGTGTGTGTGTATATATATATATATTTTGCCTCTAGTAGCTAGCTAGCACCAGGTCGAACGGTTTTTTTACAGGAAAGGCCACCAAAAATCCAACTGTCTAACTGGTTTACTCTACGTGGTCGCATCGACGAGGCGGTCGGCTATTCGTTTGCTTAATGTGACATTTCAGTTTGCCCTGCACTTGGTAATTGCAAATGTCCATTAATGCGATGCAATACTATTTCCTCGCAAAATTTGCAAGCGTTACTGATACACATTAACGGTCTTAAACAGCATGCACCAATAAATTTCAGCTCACCAACAACTACCCAACTTTCCACAACGCATGTACTAGAGAGCACTCGATCGCATTTCGCATACATGCACGGACAAGTGACACATACCCAAAGTTGCGGACTACATTTATATATGCACTTATTTCTACATCATATATGCACGACAAGCGACTATGATCACTCCCATCCACAAACTGCCCTGTTTTATCCAAAACTTGATAAACAACTTGTCTATAGGATAAGAATAATCAAAATAACTTTAGATATACTTTTATATGTCACAACAAACAAAACCAACAAACAAACCAAAATTAAAACCCTCAGATCAAGATTCCTCAAGAAAGGCTATAAATTAAGCAAGAATCGAGTAACTTAAAAATCTTACAAAACATAGTGCCTAGATGGATGTGATTTAATCTACATGAGTCATCTCCGTTACTTATACGTCTTTGGCACGCAGCAAATCAAGAAGGGGAGAGAAGAGGCAAAGAACAAACAAGAACAAGAGCAAATCAATCAAGACACGAAGAATTTATGAGAAATGAATAAACTTGATTATATTGCTACTTGAGAAAGAATGTTTCACAACCACTCCATAAGAAGGACAAGACAGCATACCGTAACACTCACTTTTCTCTCTCAAACCCTAATCCTAACTCCAGAATGAAATGGTTGGGACGGTTAGTTTACATGCCTCTATCATCAACCCACTAAATACATGAGACAACCAGCCTACATCTAATCTTAATGGAATACTATCCACTAGAACAATTGGGAAAAACTCATTAACCATATACAACATGAGTTTTTCACCACACTTAACTCATGCATGCTTTTCAAAACACATAAATTCGAACTCGCTAAGTATTTAGCCTTTGATCCACTTGATCTTCTCAACATCTTCTTAACTTAAACCACTTTCTTAAATGCCGCTTCAAGCACCACTGTTTTGATCCAATAAAGTTTCTGGTATTTAGCAAACTACTCAAATACCCTCGACTTTATCTGGTCTTTTACTTTCATTGCAAGCAATTGTCATGCTTGCCATGTGTAGGTACATCAATAGCTTACCACTTATCGGCAAGTCTCTCCTGCTTCGGTTTCACTGGACCACATCTCACTTAGACCGATCAAGTTACTTGGTGTAACCCGTCACTCGAACCTTCCCTCAACATTCCTTGTCTTTCTTGTGCCACGCTTGAGCCCAACCATTTCACTTAGCATCCTTGACCATTCTGGACCTCGGCTCTTCCATGGGCGTAGCCTCAGTCCTTGCTGTTGACCAAAGTTGACTCTAAGCCTCCATACACATCTAAATACTAAGAAATTATTTTGGGTACAAGTTCTTTACAAATTGATCACCACTAGCTCAAACATGCTTTATACAACATGAATGCACCGGCCTAGGACCAGTCTACCTAATCCTCGACCAAATTCCTAAATTTCAAAACACGCCGCGGAAGCTACAGAGACGATTGGCCTGACCGCTGTGCATGGCCAGTCTAACCACTGTGCACAGCTGATCTGATCGATAGGAACTAAATCACAAACTAAAAATTCAAATCTTTCATAAATTTGAATTTCAACTTCATATACATTAACAATAATTCATCGTAAATAATCATGGACCTTCTCACTAGTCGTTCGAATCCCTAGGCCCTAATAAGCATCTAAGTACGTACATTAGCAATGGTCTTAATTACCATCATCGTTTAATACTTGCACATGTACGTAGGCAGTTACGTAGTCATATATAGCTACAGCACTCGTGCACGCATCAAGGTGCACGAGACGATCGATCGTTCGACGATCAAATATTCGAATACTGTTGATCCGGTCCTTCGGAGCTAGTCCTTGCAGCAGAGCAGCTGGAGCCCGAGCCTGAGCGGCGCTGGCTCCGTCTCCGGCGGCGGCGGAGCGGGGGGCGCCACCGCGGCGCCCCGGCTCGGCGGGTGCAAGAACTTGCAGTTGGGGCAGGCTGGGCACGCGCGACACATCATGACGAGCATGTGGCACCGCATGCACACGCCCGCGACCATCTCCCTGGACGCGCCGGCAGGCGCCTCCTCAGTTTCTGCAGGCTTCGCCTCGGCGGGCGGCTTGGACTTCTTCTCTTGGACGAGCACCTGGCGCGGCTCGAACGTGAGGTTGAGCTCCAGGTCCAGCCCCGGCGGTGCGCAATTCCCGGGCTCCTCCGCCGCAGGCGCGGCGGCGCAGTACAGCTCCGGCTCCGCTCTCGGATCCTTGGACGTCCTCTTGTGCGTCCTCGTGTTGTAGTAGTGGATCTGCCCCGACTGTACGACACACAGAACGCACGTTACACACGGTCACACGCGCATATATTTCCGTGCCGGCACATGGGCATGGCACGGTTTCGGACAAGCCGATCGGCGTGTAGGCACTACGCACCTTGATGTCGAGGCAGCGTTGCCACTCGAGGGGCAGCGGCGCGGCGTCGAAACTGAGCTCGATCCCGTCCTCCTCGTTCTCATCGCCGCTGCCGTCGTCCCGCTTCCGCTTCTTGCTGGTGGCGGTGGAGGCGACGACGGTGGTGTCGATGAGGGTGAGGCACGGCGGCCGCTTGGCCTCCGGCAGGAGCGCCGACTGCAAGGACACCATGCGTGTCCCCGCTGCTGCTGTCGCTGCACTTGTACCTTGCACCCTCGGGCGATGAGGTGTGGGATGATAGTAGACTAGTGGTGTACTTGGCTGCCTTGGTCGGGTCGGGCGCTGGATTTGGATCTGAGTTGAGTTGGAGTAGTAATAAGTGGGAGGCGTTGGATTTGCATTCGGGTGGTGGGGTTTATATAGGGAGGGGGGTTTGGGGGGCCCAGTTATTTAAGAGCACAGAAGTGGTAGCCAAGATCTTAAAGGGACACTGCGACCGGGCCCACGAGATGTTCACACTTACTGCAGGCAGGGCAGGGCAGAGCTCTGCAGCATTACCTTGCATTCGATCGCGTTCGCGACTTATTTTATATAATTAAATATAAAATTAAAAAAATTTGTATCTGGCAATACAAAAAAAATAAGAGGAAAAATAAAATAGCCAAAAAAAAATCTGAAACAAAGAAAAGCCATAAGTTAAAAACTAAAAACAAAAAGCCTTTTGAGCGAGGCCTAGCCGCCGGGCGGAGGGTTCCGGTCACCTCCCCGCCAATGGCATTACTCCATGGATGGATGGATGGATCGATCGGTCGATCGCTCTCGCCCCTCACGTACATCTTAACGCGCATGGGCTTTTGCAGTTACCCATCGTTTTTCACTCGCCATCAGGGTCATTAATCCTCCTCCGGCCATCAGCTAGCCGGGGGGTGCGTTAAGCGTGTGATGCCACGGCCGAAAGCGGGTATTGATTACGGGGCTAACTAAAAAACCTTCATTTAAAGGGCGTCTCAACTTTCCGTTGGGGCTGTGGATACCACACGATCGACGACCGCATTCATTAGCAGGAAATGGATAGAACCAGGTAGTAGTATCGCGGGAAAGATACAAGGATCGATCATCAAGATCGTCTTTACCTTCAGGGCATTCCTAATTCAAGATATTATTTTATTATATCTATGTTTTTCGTATCACTTATTACACGTAGATAACTAATTATTAGCTATAGATATTATACTACATGAAGTATCCGGAGTACCGTCACGCAGGGCGGCGCTAGCTAGCCCTCCCAAGTCCCAACTTTTTGTTTTTTTTTTTGTTCTCAACTCTTTCTTTTCCCTCCTTTGAAGCAAGGTGGTTGAGGCAATTAATCAGTAGCCGGAGTCGGTCTGTATGAGTGGCATCAGTAGACCGTAGGGAAAATGAGGCTCGACCATATTCATCATCACTTCATCTCTGCGCAGGTGCAGTACAAATACTTCAATTAATACACGCCGGTGAGGTAGTGGTAGTATAGGTATTGCAGGAGTAATTCGAAACTTACCGCACAGACTGGCCTAGTACGGTAGTACCAGCCAGTTGGGCTGCTTTAAAAGCCGTATCTAATTCTACCCCTGCGAAACGCAGTAAATGTGCAATGCAATACCAGTAGCTATTCACAGCAGGAGTAAATGAGCAGTAGTATATCAGCGACAACAAATTCAATTGTACTCATGACAAACTACTCAACCCCAGTCGGCACTGCCTGAGTGCGTAAACCTAGCCGTACTTAATTACGGCTGTCCGTCCCGTAATCCTGACTGTTATACTCCTAGCCAGCGTCACCCGAAGCTTCCATTTCGACCATCACAAGGAACACGTGTCGCACGGGCAAGGCTCGAGGGGAGGTGAGAGCTTGGCGGAGCGCGCGCCAGGCGGGTGAGCAGAGGGGAGAGACGAAGAGCTAATAAACTACCGCTAAAAAATATAAATCGTAGTGTAAAAAACAGATCATTTATATATCAAATACGCTAGCCACTTCTCGTAACTCCCAACTTCCAAATTTGGGTCGCCGGTAGAGGCTCCGATTTAAGACCCGCTCACTTCGGTTTAAACTTCTGGTTTCTGGCTTATTTTCTACTAATTCTAAATTTTATTTTCTGACTTTTTTTGGTTTTTTTCTTTTTTACCGGTTTTTTTTCGTATTTATTTGTATTATCCATAATAAGCTAACCTGTTTTTTATTTTTAAATTTTTAAAATTTAATTACACCAAATAAATCACCATCAGTTATAGTGTAATTTTAGCTAGCTATACTACAATTTCAACCATAACCTAACTTATTTTAACCTAACCGAAACACCTTATAGCGGCCCAAGACCCGCTACTAATCCCAAATTTAAAACGAGGACGCATACCGCGGAAATAAATTTGTCGCCAACCCCCCTCGCTCTTTAAACCCCGGTGGGATTTTACTGGATTGCCCCTGCCCATCTGCCTCCCCAGGAAATTAGCTGCGTGGCTTTTATGGCCCTGTTGGATTGCTATGATGGCTGGCTGGTGCAACGCAATTGCTCCGGTTCCTTGCTAGCTCGTGTATGTAGTGTACTACAAGCATCTAGCCATCGTGGCCTTTGTAAATAATATTGACCGACTATATGAGAAGGTTTTAAATGCTATTATGACGAATCATTGTTAATTTGAAGAGTTAAAATTTGAATACAAAATTTTGCGAATCTATCGGATAGTCTCGGAAGTACTACTGTTTGCTATCATTTGCCATACATGATCAGATTGGTGCTATTCAGAATTAATCTCAACTAGGTTAGTCTTGTTTGCATGCAGCACCAATGAGGTGCTACATGCCATGGATACTTGGTTTGATTCGACATGAACAGTATGCATGCATGTAGTGAGTCATCTGCTACTTGTATGTACTAACCTTGCTTGGATTAGCTCTATTGACGTATCTCCGAGAGGTGGACCTATAGTAGTTCATAGGTGTTCAGTTGAACACCTAAATTTTTTGACAAAAAATCTAGTATATATGAGGTATAATACGTGTACATATATTTAATTGGGCTAAGAATATATTCCTAGTGTTTTACCGGTCTTGGTGTTTGGTTGAAAGACCAGATTGCTAGTATATATTGCCACACTATTAAGAGGGGTCATGTCTAGTAGCTTGAGTCTCATCATGTGTTGATAGCTCAACCTCACTTACTCTAGCTCTTCTTGGTATGAGACTTGTATTTACGAATGTGTTTTGCAAATAGTTGAAGCTAATGCGTTGAATCCTTGTAATATGGGATTGTACATTGCAAATATGTTTTTGCAAGTGTTTGAAGTCCATGTTTTCATTCTTTGTAGCATGAGGCTTATATTTGCAAATGTGTGTTTGCAAATGGTTGAAGTTCAGATATATAATCCTTGTGTCATGATTCTAAAAGTGTGCAAATATGTTTTACAACTTGTTGAGAATTATAGATAATCCTTGTGTGCATGATACTGTAATTTACAAATATGTTTTGCAAAATCTGTTGAAGTATATACACTTCTCAGAGAAATCAAAACTACCGTAGTGTATTCTGCGGTACTACCGCTAGTCAAAATTACCGATGTTGTAATCATGACAATACCGCGTCTATTGGTGGTCGATGACCTATGTGGTTGAAGATCAATGTGGTTTAAGATCGAAGTGGTCAAAACTAATGTAGTCAGAACTGACGTGATCGAGATCTGTGTGATCGAAACCAGTGTGGTTGAAACCAACGTGGTCGAGATCTGTGTAATCGAAGACCAGCGTGGTCGAACCAAGATAGTTGGATCCGACGTAGTCGAAATCCATGTGATCGAGACCAGTGTGGTCGAAAACCGACGTGATCGAGACCTGTGTGGTCACAATCAATGTGGTCGAACTGATATGATTGATATAATATGGTCGAAGATCGATATGGTGGTCGGAGATCTGTGTGATCGAAGATTGACGTGATCCAAAATCAATATGGTCGACGTAATCGAGACCTGAGTGGTCGAAACTAATGTGGTCAGAGACTAGTGTAGTCAGAGACCTATGTGATCGATCTGGACAACATGGTCGAAGACCAGTGTGATCGGAGATCAGCGTAGTCGGAGACCTGTGCGGTTGAACCAGACAACGTGGCTAGAGACCTAAGTGGTTGAACCATCCGACTTGGTCAAGGACCAGTGAAGTCGGCGATCGGTACTTTCGACCAACTCTGTGTGAGCGGTCCAATCGTGAGCGGTACTCACGGCTCGTGTGAGCGGTGCTTGATTTGGCTTGTCCGGCTTGTGTAGCAGTACGTTTTTTCCAGAGAGACACTTGTGTGGAGTCTTCTTGTTTCCGAGGAAATTGGTAGTTCCACATGAGTGTTGGAACATGTGAGAACATATGTAAAGCCTTCTTGGCCATCGTACACCTACGAGCATGTTATATTCACCGATTTTAGTTTTAGCTCGATTTCGTTGCACCTTTCCTTCAAACTGAAAAAGATCTCAACTTTGCTCATACTTTTTATGATTGTTTATTGGAATAGGTTCTTGATATCCTAGAGTAGATCTCTGCAAAGTTTTATATCATTTGGATCTACGGATCAAAAATTCTCTCACTTGTGGTTTTTGAAATCGGACTGAAAACACTATTTATTGCTCTGATTTTACTGTAGCAGAGGTCAGACTGTCCTTATACTAGCGATTAGACTGCCTGGGCCGGTCAGACCGCCATTTGAAGGCCAAGAAGGGTTATGTTCCAAGTTTTGTTGACTTGAGCTAATTGGTTTGATTTTTAACTGAGGATTCTATGTTTTACACCTATATAGATGTCTAAGAATAGAATCTCGAATACTTAGAGAAAAATTTTGAGTTGACACTATTCATTCTCCTCTATTGCCACCTGATCTAACAAATATACTAATAGTACACCGGTACATGCTCCTGCTTGGTCGATGAATATCAGGGACAACTGTTAGGTATTTCTGCAGAGATATTGAGCAGTGCTTCTAAGCTTTTTGTTATGTACGTACCGCTCTGGCTTAACGGCCCACCTAATTATCTATAAAATCACACCTAAAGGATGAGTGGTTTATATTATCGTGGGCTTGTTTTGTCATTGTAAATCTTAATTAAACATTGACCAGCATGTGTGGGGGTGCTTACGTTTAGATTTTCTCATGCCAAGATAGGCCAGGCAGATGTTTCCATACAAACTACGGACCGTTCATATTAGTTTTTACTGATAATTTTTAACTTTAGTTTATGAATAATAATAGCTTGTAGAAAACCATACAAAGAGAAAGAAACCCACGTGCGATTTTGACCGATATAAATGGAATCAATACAATATGTACTACAATCGATTAGTAAAACTCGCATTGAAAAGACACTCTGTTTAAAAGATAGATATTGTAGAAAAATTATTTACTGTAAAAAAATAATTTTTAGAAGCCAATATGAATAGGATCATACAACTCCAGTCATTTTCATTCAGTAACGTGAGTATCATCAATTTTTACATGGATTTGTATGAATGCGGTGAATTTCGGCCAGTGCGATGTACATGTTGTGCGCGAAGAATGAATGCTACAATGATATCACTAGTTCCCCCTTTTGAAGATCCCCAGAATGCTGGAACAAGTAGTGTCCGCCACACTCCTGGACCTCTAGCTAGCCAGATTGAGGTAAATTTAGTAGCTGGACAGGTCAGAGGTGTAATTGCTGCCTGATGGAGACGATGAGAAATAAAGAAAAGGGGATGGGCGGAAATGCGAAAAGAACCAAGGTACAATTAAGGTCTCTTTCAATCACCGATAGCTTCTTGTTTTCATAAGCTCAAAGCTATACGTTTTTTCTTTGCATTATTTATAGATATATAATGATATTTTTCGTTTTTTCTATTTTTACTTATTTTTATTTAATTAAATATCTCAGAAAACGGACAGCCGCTATAGTATCATTTCAGCCAAAGATCATAGCAATTTGAAACAGAGACTGAAGAGGTTGCCATGATTTAAAGCTGCCAAACTGTGGGAGGATACAAAGGCGGTTTTTTTTCCATAGGGAAAACTCTAAGATTAAGAGAAAATTTGTGAAATATCACTATAAAGAATGGCTCCTCGAAAAAGTCCGGACCAAACAATGGCGATACATCAGCAACGATTACACTACCACTCTTGAACATTTCAACACACCTTCCATTTTGTGCTTTGTAATCCCCTGGTCCGTGAGCACCCGATAAATCGTTCTGCTATTGTAGACGCTAACCTTTTTAAGCCCCCAGTGAACTATCTCTTGTCCTGCCTCAAGAGTGCCGTCACTTGTCCAAGCTCTCAACCACAACTCAATTTGACCCAAGAATCATCTAACAAGAGCAGGCCAATCGTGCTTCAGAAAGTAATAATAGGTAAAACAGATACGAGTCTTATGACAGAATACATACGTAGTATGAGCATCTACCAATGACTGCTTTTGTTGGGGAAGGTTCTGAAGAATTGACATGCACAACATGGTTCTTCGTAGCTCTTTAATTCTGTCCCTGAACTGTTTTTCTCTATCAGCTGTAATTAACAATCTTCCTGAGACAATCCCCAAAGTGTTATATGAGTACTAAAAATAACAACCAGCAAGAACCCTGAGATAAATGACTACAGAAATATCTTCAACGACATTAAACAGAACCAGATAAGAATTTCAAGAACACAATATAGCAATATTCTTAGAAGGTATAGCGACATCCAGGGATACATAAATGGCTACTTAATCCTTTCACGAATTATTTAAGCAGCCATTCAACAAAAGTGACCTGAAATTAGAGTTCCCTAAGTTCAGAAATATCAGCAAAACACTTTTTATGTAACAAATCGATATTGACAAATAATTTATAGCTAGCACGGTGGCCCGTGCTCCTGCGTTGACATCATTCTTAAAACATATTTATTTGGTTTAGCGGTATATATGTGATAGATAATAAATGAACTACATGTGAAAAATAAAGGGTTGTAGATCACATGAAAAAAAATTCAAATATTAAACTTTTTAGAACGTTGTCAATTTGATTTAATTTCCATATTTGGATAATTGGTTTCATTTGTGATATTAACGTATACTAGTATATGTTAAAACCAAGAATGTAGGTTATATCCATGAAGGAAAATACTTATTCTTTATAATTTTCAATAGCATCTCCAATAATAGAGATAATAGTTGTATCCATATTAATACAATTAAAAGAATACAAATTATAATAGTGCCACTTTTCTTTCTTTTTTCTCATGCATGGATTTTACTCATTTGTTTTGCATGTCCACGTCCTTCTTTTCCTCCCATATGTAGCTTTTAGTACGGGCTATATAAGAATCTTTTTATTTATTGGGTTTATCTAGAATTTATAATGTGTAGTCTTATCTTATAAGATTTATTGTTTTATCTAAGAGATCCATTGATAATCATTTACTGACCATAATAAGGGTCCACTGAATCGAGGGACATATGTTTCTATTTTTTCTTAGCAACTGTAAAACTCATGTCATTAACTTTTAGCATATAATAGATAGATTTTGTTTTCTCAAGGATTTACTTTGGAGTTCGTATGGAAATCAAATTGCTATTTTTTATCCCCCTCTGAATTTTAGATAATTTAGATTGTACTTGACATGGACTCTTTTTTAATTTGCTAATTTTTATTTAATAATTATTATGAGTTTTAGTTATTTATGGAGGTTACTTTACATGTCGTATGAAAATCAAATTATTATGAATTTTAGTTATTTAATAATTATTATGAATTCTAGTTATTATGAATTGCACTTGACACGGGCTTTTCTTTTGTGACCGGAGGAGTATGACGAGTGGAGGGATTGGATATGTTTATTATTGTGATCAATTCATAGGCATACGTCAGATCATGCGCTGGGCTGTTATCGGATCAGCAGCAGGGCAAGCATTTCTAGCACAGATCGTCTGATTCGATTTTAGGTTGACCCGAACTACTAGGAGTGCCCTGCTTTCGTGGCCGCGAAATGTGGCAAGGCAGCTCTACTACTGTTCTCGATAAATGCTAGCAACAATGGTGATTCGGTAGGTAGTCGACAGAGTTAGCATTTCATTTCCTGCTGCACACACTTGCAATCGGCGCAGGTAGGCCGATGCCGTACCTGTGTGCTTCTGGCATGCGTGGCCACGCCGAGTCGGCCATTTGGAGTTAAGCCGGTCAATGACCTGCCGACGACGCGGGTGGCACGATAAAATGAACGGACGTACCAAGTCCCCGATTTCTCTACCGGAGTACTTTAGACAATAAATACGGGGGGTTAGCAGTCGCCGTTGGTGCATAGCGGCACGGCCGCGACCGGAGCCTAAAGCTCTTTTTTTTTCCATTTATGACTTCTAACTGTGGTTAATAATTTTTGCTTATATTTTTTGATACGATAGTAAATAGCGGAGATGTTAATATGGACCATACATATGATTTTAGACTTGAAAAGATATCTTATTTGTTTTGATTTTTAAATAAGCTAAAATAAAAAACAGGAGCATTTAGGGCTGCGAAAACTAGTGGCGCGTACGTACCCACCAGGCCGGGGTAACCTCCTTACGCTGCCGCTCGCTTGCACCTGCTAGCTACGGAGCTACCTGCATGCGTATAGGCCAAACGCTGTTGATATGGACGTGACTTATTATTGCGTGGGTTTTTTTAGATTATGTCTTTTGGTTTAATTTTTTAAATTCTAGCTATTTATGAGAGCGAGTGCAGAGAGATACTAGCGTGTGATTTTGATTGATATGGATGAAGTTAAAATCATATCTACTACAATCGACTTATAGATCCTATCTGTAAAAAATACTCTACTTAAAAACTAATTACTTTAGAAAATCAAGCACGAAATAACTCATCCATTATGAATCGAGTGCATTCCTCCTCCCTCTGTTCATCAATCCTCCCCTGTGGCAAGTGGTGGCATGTAGTAGACTAGTAGTACTATACTACCCCATCCATCCATTCAGTTATGCTATGCGATACTAAAGCACAGTTTATTCACTGTCAGGCGAACGCACACATCTACTTCCCCAGCCAACTAATCTTGCTTGCATTTATTTGATCTGAGTGTGCATAGGCAATGAAACCTAGTACTGCGTAGTTTATTTGCTGTCTACTGAAGTACTGCCAAAGCAAAGGCATAAGCAGGTCCATGCTCTGCTTCTTTTTCTACTAGGAAGGAGAACGTACGGTCACGTTCACGTACACCACACTCATTCCATAAATCATATGCGCACACACACGCTTGTGAGCTACTTAAACACTAGATCTAAAGCGAAAGTTGTTAAATAAATTTTAGATTTATCTCGTATTTCATGGAATACACGGAACACAGATATATAATTTCTCACCGAACGCACATGCATATGTAGGTGAGCGAGTGCGTCAAATATGAGATCCGAAGACGGATGAACCAAACGCTCAACTGCAATTGTAGCCAACTTAGGGCCTGTTTGGGACTGCTCTGCTCCAGTTTTTTCAGCTCTACTCCACCAACTCCACCATGGAGCAGCTCCACTGTGGAGTTCCTGGAGCAGGTGGTCCTGTTTGCACGCACTAGCTCCAACTCCGTGAATGTGAGGTTTCCACGAAAGGTCCAATATGCCCCGAATGATGTTTGGTGTATGTTTTGATGTATGCGAGCATATGTAATCGAATATTTTTTGCCAATTTAAATATGATGTAAAATATCATAATTGCATTTAATTTATTGGAGAAAACAAAAAAACAAATATTTTGATCAAATAATTCCGTACTTTTGTCCCATAAATTACAACGTGCTTGATAGATAATTAACGAAGCCCATAATTCGAATACAAATAATGTCCATAGACTAATGATAGATAATTAACAAAGCCCATCATTCGAATACAAATAATTGTCCATAGATAACTAGAGAGTAGTGGCCAATACATAATTCTAGTTCCAAGCTAGAGAAAGAGCGGTGGCCAACTCATCACGGAATACATATTTGTGATACCTTTCAGGTATCGTTGGAACAAAATTTAGATCTCGATTGAACCGAGCGAAGTCCAAGTCTTCACCGCCATGCTCACGAATGAAGTTGTGAAGGACCATAGTAGCCACAACAATCATTTTTTGCTTGAACATCGGGAAGGGCGGCATTTTGTAGAGAATTTGCTATTTCATTTTTAGCACTCCAAATGATCGCTCAATAACATTGTGGATGGATGAGTGAACACGATTGAACCTTTCAGCATATATGATTCGTCTGCTTATAATATAAGCTTCCCTAGATGTAGCAACTGCAGACACAAAAAATAACAACATAGAAAGATTAACCTGTCAAAACCAACCTGGAACCAGAGTACAGAATCATTCACGACCACCTTGTAAAACCTGAAACACAAGATGACCATAGTCATGGGACACACTTAAACACAGATAGCTATCAAAACACATGACAGTGTATGTATAATTAATAAAAGCAGATGGATTTCGAGGTCTGTTACTGCATATTCTATACTTCTTATTGCTAAAGCCCTCCATCAGCGGCCTCATGAGTACTTAAAATCTTGGTTTCAGCTTTCAATAAGTAAGCCAAGCATGTCAGCATAGACACAATCGCGAGACATCTTCTTTGATACCAAGATAAGCTTCATTTCATATACTAATCGATCACTGCACGGTGTTTGATGTGCAGAAAACCAAAAGGGGTTCCCTAAACTCTCTACATGATAAAGCAAAGTGACGGAATCGCCCACTTTAGCAGTGACCAAACCCAACGCGGGCATTTCGTCAAACACGAGGAGCGCGTCACCGCGAAGCACGAGGGGACTAGAATCCATGGCGCTTGAGTACCCCATCTCGATGGAAGCAAAAGGAGCGATGAGTTTAAGGTGGTCAGTGGCTAATCACGTTCACGTACCCGTCCTTGCTGAGGACGTCGTGGCGGTGCGTCGGCGTCCGCGACGAGACGCGAGACCGAAGCTGTAGAGCGCGCCGCCGTAGGCGACGGAGAACTCGCAGGAGCCGCCTCCGCCTCCCCCCGCGCAGCCCCCCACGGTCTATCGTCTCGGCAGCGGGAGTGGAGGCCTCCGTCCGTCACCGTGTCCGTGGGGAGGAGAGGAGCGGCGCGGGAGGGGGCGGAGGAGAGGCGCTGCGGGCGTGGGGAGGAGAGGAGTCGCGGGTGGGTGGGGGAAGGAGAAAAAATAATCGAATCGGTATGTTTGTGTAATGGCAGTGGTGGGTAATTACCCTTCAACTCTACGAGAAGATACAAAACGCTGGTTTCTGGAGTATCCTTTGAGGAGCTCTAGGAAAAACGTGGAGTTGGCCCTCAACTCCACTTTTTTTTTGGAGCGGAGTTTCTGGAGCTGAACCTGTTTGGCTGGGTAGTTTAGGAGCAGAGCTGTAAAAGTGGGAGCAGAGCAGTCCCAAACAGGCCCTTAGTGTAGCTCAGTTCTCGCTCCCGCTTCTCTGGAAATGGCCGGGGACATGGACATCGACACACTTCCCGTGGTGCAAGCAAACAGGTCTCATATAATAGGAACAATCGGGCCTGGATACAACACATCTAAACATCCATGGGCTTCCGTCGTGGTAGACGCTACCCGGCCCAATATGATCATACGGCCTGCGCCCGGAGGTGTAGTAGCCGGCCCGTTTGATTAGAGTCAACAAAGTGCCAAACCGGTGGATTTGGTCCGGTTGTTTTTACCATATCTTTGACCGAGGTTTTTTGTACTTAAAGTTAAGTTATGTTTATATTATCTACAGTAACTAATTTTTAAATTTTGTATTTTTTCAAGACGAGGTCAATAGAAAAATTATAGTAAAAAATGTATTGAATTCAGCTGTACTGGCCAAAATCACACACGAACAGTTAGAATTCAAATATTTAAACTATAAGCTATAAACCATCAATCCAAATAACCCACCCTTTACTCTTTATTATGCAAAATTTCTCTCTAATAAATAAATCGAATGCCTTTTATCATCATCTTAAACGGTTTATGGGTTTATAGGCTTGACTTTGTTTGGCATTGGAGTTTTGACTCTTATGTTGTACTTGCGCTCGTACTTGGTGACGCCCACGGCACGAGCGTGCGCGCGGACTCGTGGATGCTGTACGAGAGAGGGGAAGCGTCCTCTCGGATAGCGCCACATCGTGGAGCGCACGTTAAGCTTTCGTTTGTAACTTGATGGTGTTCGTGTTTGGGGCTGCATATGGACCCACACTTCAGATAATTCGTCCTTCGCCTGGTATGGTGCGTTTCGAGTTCTTGATTGGAAATAAAGAGAGAAGACATGATGTAGATTAATTTGGGCATGCAACGATTTAAAGAGATAGGCACCTTTAAGAACGCATGAGTTTACTCGAATTTATCGAGAAATTATTAATATGGTTTCAATGAAATCCTCGTGTCTCAAACACTTGTGGAATTCCCTCGAAAAATACCGGGACCCCCCAGGGTTGAACCTTTTCTCCCTGGTCGACATACTCCACGATTAAAAAAGAGGTAATTGATCTTTTACCACACCTTTCATTGTATTTGATGATTTGCCCTATGATGTCTTATTGACATGTGGGTCCAAGGCCCACATGTCAATAAAAAAAATGGAGCAAATCATCAAATTCCATGTTTATATATGTGGCAAATGCTCCAATCTCCTATTAAAAAAAGGCTTCAAAACGCCAAAAGTCACCTCTCCTCCTCATATTCCAAAGCAACCCCTTTTCCCTTCGTTTCCATTAGCTGTACACGTCCATACTCCAAACACGCAGCTCGATCAAAGCCCCAAATCTCCAGCATCCAACTCCGATATACGCAGAAACCAGGACAGCAACCGAGAAGCCATTACCCATTAGATTAGCTCTGGGTTGGCGTCCAATGGCGCGGTGTCGGCGCTAGCCAAGTACAAGCTGGTGTTCCTCGGCGACCAAGCGGTGGGCAAGACCGCCGTCATCACCCGCTTCATGTACGACAAGTTCGACGCAGCCTACCAGGTTGGTCGCGCTTCCGATCCACGGTTTCTTATCTCACGGGCGTGCGGGTGAATTTTGCCGATGTTTTTGGCGAGCTTTTGTACGGTGAATCTGATGATCTCCCGCTGCCCTATTGCGGCACCGGTGCGTGCAGGCGGCGATCGGGATCGATTTCCTCTCCAGACGATGTCCTCGAGGACCGCACCGTTCGGCTGCAACTTTGGTACCTAAACCCTCCTTTTCCCGCCTGCTCACGCTTTGGCAACTTCACGCGTGCGATCGTTAGGCTAAGTTGTCTTGCTTACTGTTATTCCCTGATGCCTTGTGTTATGCGCAACAACATCTAGATCAGATTATAGTTAAGAGATACGGTATAAATGTACACGGTATCAAAAATAAAATAGATGAATCTCGTTTAGAAAATCGAAACGACGCCGAAACAATCACGCCAAGTGAGAAAGATTTGACGAAACCGACCGTAAAAAGATTTGTTAAAATCGACACTACTATAAAAAGAGTCATATTGGACGCCTCATTACAGACGGTTCAATACAAACTATCAGTGATAAAGTTACCACAGACGGTTTTACTAGATGTACCATCTAAGTTCACCGCGATGAAAAGAATCGTCTGTGATAACCTACTTGTCATAGACAGTTCTTTACCTAGAATCGTCTATGACAATATTTCAACTTACCAGCTCTCGCCGAATTTGAATTTCCCGCTCATCTCATTGGATTTGCTTTTTAAAATAGAAAGCTCAGTCGTTCTTCTTTCTCTTCTCTCTTCTCACTTCTCTCCTCATCTTCTCTTCTTTTTTCTCACTTCTCTTCCTCCACTTCTGCTCGCCAATTTTTTCTTAAAAATAGAAGGCTCAGTCGGTTCTTATTCTCCTCATCTCCTCTTCCCTCTTCTCATATTTCCTCCTCGACTCCCCCTCTTCTTCCCCACATATTCTTCTATACCATACATTCGATTTTGCTATAACTTGGATGCTAAAAATTTGGCTAAATCTGTGTTTTTACCGTGGCTTGGATGCCCAAAATTTGACTAAATCTCTACATTTTTACCGTGATTTGGATGTCCAAAATTTGGCTAAATCTCTGCATTTGTCGGCCATATATACAACAAAAAAAAAGAATGATGTGAGTATTCGCATCATACGCTCCGATATAACATTTTTAGATAATACGTACAACAATGTAAATCATTGTATGCAACAAAAATAAATGATACAAAAGTTGATATTGCATAGACGAAATAAAAAATGTTACAATAAAAATATAAAATATTATAAATATGATCAAAAAAATATTACATCAGAGCTAGCGTGCAACACCATTCGGGCGCTAGCATTTCCGTAAATCTAATTACTTGTAGCAACGCGCCATGTCCTATCATAGGGATACTTTTTTGTTTGGGCTGCTGGGAAAACCTGTTGTATAAAAGCATCTTCAGATGTCGCTTGTGCCGCACAATCTAACAGCACGGTTAGAGTGTTCTTTTCAGTTTTTACAAACTGTTTTTTAGTTTTTTTACAGTAACTAGCTTTTAAACGAAATATCTTTTCAAAATAGGGTCTACTAGTTAATTCTAGTACATACTGTACCGACTTCATTTATATTGGTAAAAATCGTACGTTAGTTTCTGTTACTCTATAATCTCTCGCACGAACAGCTCAAAAATCACAATTCACAGCTAAAAGGTATAAACTTCAACCAAAAAAACATGCCCTTAGATTAGAGGTTTTTTTTCCATAGATTCTTGTTCAACAGCAGCTATGAGCTTCCGTGCTACTTATGTCCTATTGTTTTTGGTTCTGCCGATGTAATGTTCTTCGACAGCATTTCCCTTGTGCCGAATCATGAATGCCCGCGCAATTTCGGATGGGTTGGGCCGCGCACGCACCCATGCACCGTCAGCTTCTTATTATTCAGTTTCCCAGGCCCCAAACCTCGCTGCACTGCCTTCCTCGCTGCAGCCTGCAGGCTTCGGCAAACAGTATCTCTAGATGCAGCCCATGGGCGCTATTCTCTCTGGGCCTGAAATGTCAAGTATGTAACTAGCCTACGGCAACACGAAGCATAAATTCCAAGCACGCCGACGTACACACATGGCTCCCTTTTTTGTTGATGTGTTTGTATTTTGAGATCGGATGGGACTGAGATTGTTGAGTTGACACTTGCCAGGATGTAACAAGATCAGCGAGGTCTAGTCATCTCGACCAACAACGATGTGATGACTGACAGATACTTGTGCCTTGCCGACATGGCTTTGGACGCTGATGCATATCTTTTGCCCCAGCTCCACCCGCCCATTCACTCAGGCCGACATGCGTCTGTTCTTTAACGATTTTTAAAAACGGTTTTTAATTTTTACTGTATTATCTAATTTTTAAATAAAGTATTTTTTTAAAGTAATATCTACAAGTTAATTATAGTACACGTTAAAAGCTCAACATCTGTATCAACCAAGATCACAAACGAGTATCTTTCTTCGTAATCTCTATCGCAAACAGCTAAAATTAAAAATTTTTAGCCAAAATTCATAAACCACAGCCATATCAAACAGACCCATGGTTTTGGGTGATGATGCATATCTTTTGTGTCAGCTCCACCCGCCCGTTCACATAGGATGACATGGTTTTGCTTTTGGTTTTTTCAAAAGTTAAAATAATTAGAACAATTTTTTAAAATAGATTTTTTAAATAGCTTATCAAACTGAAAATTATATATGTTATTTACATCGATATCTCCACCATCGACTATCATTTTGAAAAACTCATATCGACGTTTATCATCCTGAAAAACACAACTAAAAAAATATCAACTATAGAGTAAGAAAACATGATCTTAAGATGAGTATGGCGCGCACGCAAGCACGTGTTGACTACACTCTAGTACTGTACCAATCTGTAGGGTCAGTATGCGTCAAAGGTTCGGTTCATGCACCACTGCTTCACTTCTTCCAGCCTTCCAGTTCGGCAGTTCCCAAGCCCATGAATCAACTGACAGTGGCTCGACCTTTTCCCTTGTAGGAAAAAGTTGGTCAGAAACTCAACACATACATTTATGGCACAGAATAACACCACAATCGCATATGAATAACCTTTTCTTTTCAAACTTTGGTGTTTGGCGAGCGAACAACCGAGCTAGTTAATAGGGTCAGCATTCTTAAGATTAGTTCTCGGTGAGGTCTCTGCGTATCAAATACTGACATTGAGTATAAGGTAGAGTATGGGTGTTCATATCCATCATGCGTTGGCATTTTTGTTAGGGGCAAGTCAAATTTTCGCCTTTAGATCAAGATCCAAGGGCACGAAAATTTTACTTTGAAAAAGAGAGCAGATGCATGATAATAATTAGCAAAACAGCAAGTTTTTTAACAACACTACTTGCAGTTTCAGCCACAACCTTAGCGAAATCTGCAACTTGGTGCGCCAATCTCTCAAGTAAGGTGTAAGGTCCCGCGTTTTTAAACTAGCCTTAGACGCTAACCTCGTGCTGTCAACTGTGTTAGATAATTTCACCGCACCTTGTGTTATTTATTTCCTGCAAACTTTGTCCTGCACATTCTCTGCATTGATCTTCATTAGTAGTCTGCATTAAGATAAATTTTTGTTGGTAGTAACGTCCTGCATTAGTAGTCTGTATTAGGTGAATCTTTATTGGAGGTAATGCACCATCAATTTGATGTAATAAAACCCTTGTATTCGGTCGTATATAAATGGGAGAAAACTAGAAAAGACGTAGGGGAAGGTTACAGCGTCACAAAAGCTCATGTTGTGCTTGTGTGTGTTTATCGCAAAAGTACTCTCGAGCGTAAGTCCTCAACCAGCGCGTGTGTTCAGAGTACTCGGTAGTAGTTGTAAGTCGAGTACTGTAATAGTCAAAGACTCAGAGTACTGTAGCAGGCGAGTATTGTAGCAGGCGAAGACTGAGTATTGTAGTAGTCGAGTACTATAGCAGGTGAAGACTCAGAGTACTGTAGCTACAGTACTCGACTGCTACAATACTCCAGCTCGCGTGAGTTGATTCTTGGGGCAAATCAGACAAATCATAGCTAACCGCATAATTAACGATGTCATCGTAACCATTTGATTATTACAATTGTGCAAAAATTAAATTGATTAAAAAGAAGGTAAAGTAAAGTTATACAATTTACAATATACAACAAAAATTCAATATTATTACATCCACTACCATACATGCAGTTAATACAAAATTTAAACTTACAACTAAGATCATTCTTACATAATTGCACTTCACCAGAAATTACAAAACAACGACAATACTAATTGCAAGAGAAGTAAATATTAATATACCGAGAAAGACCAAACAAAAGAAGAAATTGAAAGCCAGCTTGCGATCATAACCCTTGTTTAATTATCGATACGGACATTTCGCTCATTGATATACCAGATCGTCTAAAGCCAGTTGGTACCTCTCATAGCCATAGGGTTTCATCACCTGGCGTTAAAAACCAACCTAAATCTATTCTAAAATTCCATTTCACAGCCATTCGGCCCAATCACCCAAGCCAACCATTTCTTGCATAGTGAGCACAACACAGCCGAAGCATAGGGGGAAGGAATAAGGACGAAAGCACAACCAAGGTAAGAGAGGGAGCTATTTCACATCCCCGATCAATAGTAGCAATAGCAATTCCCCTCCGCTGAACAACAGAATTTCCCCCAATCCCTCAATCCACTCCATTTCCCCTCCCCTCAAAATCCACCAATCCAACCAAGAGGAAGAAGGAGAAGGGAAGCATAGCAGCAAGTCCAGAGGAACCATAGGCACCTGGAGGAGGAGCAAGCCGCAGGGAGCCACAACCCTAGGAGGAGGTGACAACCAAGCCAATAGTGAACCAATCGCAACACAACTGAACCAAGCAAGAAAACGGGAAGATCAAGCTTCGGTTCTTTCCCAAATCAAGCCAACCATCACCTGACAAGGTAGCTCCATATCCCCCACAGCATCCTGGGTGTGTGGGAAGCCTCGGGCCCTACCATGGCAAGCCATGGTTCCACAGCCATCTCCACCCCATCCATGTCCAAAAATCAGTCAAATCAAAAGGTAAATCAAACAAAACTCATAAACAAGAAATAAATGAGAAAATGAGAAATTAGCAGTAGAGGGGGAAGCTCGGATCCCGGAGGCCGACGTCAGATTTGGGGTGCCAAGGGCTGGATCTGGTCGGAGGCAAGCCAGGGAGGCACCTGGGGCGGCCAGTGGTTGCCGTACCAAATAGACGGTGGCAACAGGGTTGGAGGAGGTAGTGAGGCAGCCGAGCGAGCGCAAGGGAGAGGGTGCAAACCAAGGGAGTGAGCCGGAGGCACGACTCCCGAAGCTAGTTGCCTAGAGAAGCGGCGCTGAGAGGAGAGGCGACATCAAGCATGGAGGCGACGAGTGAAGATGTCAGCCAGTGAGGAGCCAAGAGCCAAAGAGAGGGAGAGAGACTGAGTGAGGCTAGGAGAGATTGAGATAGAGAGACATAGGGAGTTTTGGGCCAAGCCCAGTGGCCGATCGGCCAATTGAGGAGAGAGAGGGTGCAGAGAGTATTTATTTCATGTATTGTCATACAAAGCACTCTATTATACTTTTAGATGCATATTTAATTTTTGTAAGTAGTATTCAAATTGTAGAGCTCTGTTAATAATAGTTTGTGATTATTAAATGGAACTAATTATCATCAGTAGGCTAAATTTGTGCGACAATATAAATGACATTTAAATTGTAAAAATTAGCAATTGACTATAAGGGATCGCACGGGAACGCATCAGAATAGTTTATCTTTTGTATCCGTAAATTGAACCGTATCATACATATTAATTGTAGGAAAAGAACCAAGTCCGGAGGAAGAATTTCACTAGAGAACCTGAGACCAAGTCTTTCGATTAATATTCAGGCAAACATATCTTTAAACATATGATCATATTATTTCCAGTAAAACAAGATTTACCTACTAAATTATTATCACCCTATATAAAAAATGAAATCATGTTTAATCCGGATCATTGCTAAGTGAAAGGAATGAAAAACGTGTAGCCGCCTCAACTGAGGGAGTAGTTGAACTGCATTATAAGTAAATAGTGGGTAGGGGTTCCTTGGGAAGGTGGTAAAGGGCAAGGTTGAGACCCTTTGCATAGGAATAAAATCTAAGGACATACAAACTTCACTCGTGTAATGGATCATATCAGTCGTACCAACCATTATTCTGTCTAAAGACGGGCAATATCAGTAACTCTATCAAGATTATTATACACTCTACAACTAGGTAAGTATATTTATCTAGGGAGAAACCGGGCAAGATCGCAATTGGACTTTGGACCATAAAGGATAAGCCTAGGACGTATATTTAGTGATGTGGAGTGTTGGGTGAAGATGCGTCCAATCCGACCAACGACTAACTCATAATTGGGTGGGTGCCATGTGAGGGTGAGAAATCACCTCGGGCCGACAATTATGGATAGTCGGGTAGAGGTATAATATACTGAGATAGAGATAAAAGTTATGTGCTCTGATTTGGACATCACATCTAAGAAAACGTGAAGATCAATTCGCTACAAGAATCAGGATAATTATGGGTAAAGTGATACAAGCCCGCACAGTACTATATAAATCATGAATTTATACCTGCCTCCTGGACTAGAGGCTACAGGAACCAATGGAGGTTTTTTTATGCATTTATATGAGTTTTCAATAAATTTCTAAATTAAAATCCAAAATACTTTCTCAACCTAAAAACATTTATTTTTGGGGTGTTATGAGATGAGGAGAGATTAAAAAGAGATAATAGTTTATGAGCATACAAGTGCATTTTTTGTTATTAATGATTGCTGAGTATTCTGTATCTATCCTTACTATTATTTTTCTTTGCTTAGAGTTTAGCCAGTCTAGGATCCCACTTGGTATGGAGGATGTCTACTCAGAGGAGTTCAATACCGAGTGGGAGGGAGATGGTTTTGAGTACGACCCGTATGAGACGAACATCTTATATGAGACCTAGAACGACTAGGTTATTGCTAGTAGATCGTGCTCGACCCTTAGCGTATATGTAAATTAATACGATGTCTTATATCCTAGTACTTGTATAATTTGCTTCTGGACTAGAACTACTTCCGTACTTGCTGTATTATTGGAGCCCTAGTGGCTTTGTAACAAACTTTAGCCCTGAATTGCTATGTTCATATAATATTATGTTCTACCTCTAATTATTGCTCTGTTGCAACACTCTGATGGTCTTATTATTTGTTGAGGCGTGTTTCACCAAATAAATGAATAATAATCCATTAATTAGTGTTATTACCCCTTGGTAATAACATGGATCGCCACATAGGGTCAACTAAGCAAATGAAATCCGAATAGCTTATGGAATCCTAGCATAGTTATGCAAAAAAAAAAGCTTCAAAAAACATGAATCTCTCCTCTCTCTCTCTCTCTCACTCACTTTTGAGGATAAAGCATGCATAGCTCTACTAGAGTCAACGGCTACTAAGCTATGCTACATTGTTATCTCATGATCAAGCCTATGTAATTACACACATCACCCCTAAGATTAGCCTTTCCTTGTCAAGTGTATCTTGCTGTCATGGCCAACTTATGGGTTGGATGATGGTCATGGATGGGCCTCCATCCCAACTATCTTTTCAAGAGGGCATTTCTTTTAAGCTTTGGACTCCTTACGTTACCTCAATAACCCTCCTTTTGCGGGCCTGTTCTTTTTGGCTGCGGCTTATGGTTTTTGGCTGCGGCTTGTGACTTTTGGGCTGTTTGTACGAGAGATTACAGAGTAACAGAAACTCACATATGGTTTTTTACCAATATAAATGAAGTCAGTAAAGTATGTACTACAATTAACTAGTAGACCCTATCTTAAAAAAATACTCCATTTAAAAGCTAGTTACTATAGAAAAGTCGAAAAACAGCTTTTAGAAGCTGAAAAGAACAGGGCATGCTTCTGCCCTTTGAAATCAACAAGAAAAAACTCAGACCTGAGCAATGGACCATCATATGATTGGCAGGTGGCAACATAGTGGGCATCCCTGTCCAATCCCCTTGAGTGCCTCTAATAGCACCGTGTTGACTTGGGCCACGGTGATTATGGGGTTGACCTGACAATGGCTCAGCATTAATGCCTTTCTGCAAGCTCTGGCTAGCTCCATGAAAGGTCAATACCATGATGGACTAAAGCATGAAATGACCACTAAAGCGAGCTTTGGATAGACCATACTGATCTGTAAAGTAACGTAGACCATCCAGGATGTATACATTGAGCATTAGTAGTTTACAAGCAAGAAAATATGTAGCCAGGACCATGATCTTGATGTTCACATCTTCACATTAGACCCTTAGGCTGTAAAATGACTTCATGGTAAGGCTAAGATTGTGATGATTGAAAGGACAGACAAGCTTGTTGTTTAAATGTGGTTTTTTCCTTAAACCGTTCTTTGATGCTACACAAGACAAAGCTGCGCTTGTCAAAACTCATGTGAAGTTCTCTAATAAATAATAGATAGAGCTGCTGCCATCTCATTTCTCAAGGTTCATGCATCACCAAAAGCAAACAAATTGTTTGACAGAAACGACACAGTTACACTGAACAATGTACTATGAACTAGGAGAGGAATCATGTTTATTGGGGTTATTGGCAGCTAACGAGTGTGTTCTTTTTTTTTTACCTATAATTTTTTCAAAAACCAAAATAAATGGTACAATTTTTCTAAACGGTTTTTCGAAGTCACTTCTCCAAACTGTTTCCTAAATTTAAACCCATGTGCATTGTTCGCGCCTCCACCATATGTTGCTATTTCAAAAAACACAAATAAAAATCATCAACTGCAGCCAAAAACATTAATCATAGCAAAAAAAAAACCGGGCCGATAACAACCTAATTTCTCTCTCCTATTGGGGAATTGATTAGCATTATATTAAGCCAAAGCAAATTAGTGATAACGTGGAGTCCTGACTTCCCCACATGACTCTCTGGTCCTTCTAAACAAAGAACACGCAAAACAGAGATCAAGATGCTTGTCCTCCTCGGCAGACACAAATCGTTATTTAGTACCGTTCAAAATAAGATAAGTAAATGTGTTGCAATGGCCGGTGCACGATAAATGTGAAGATTAGATGGACACATAAGCTTTCAGATTAGTTGTTTCGTATCGACTTAAAAAAATTACATTAGTTGTTTCGTATTGACTTAAAAAAATTACAGGCTTTATGTAAGATTGAAGACAGTAATTAAAGGGATGAATGATTATCATCGGTTTTGGCACCTGAAAATAAATTTCATACCAATAGAAAAACAATCTAACTTACAGACGTCAAATTAGATCGAAAGACGCTCGACCATGTGCATACACCCGATGGAGGTTATGACCGCTCAACGTTGCTCTGCAACCGGTTTGTATGTAGTCGAAACATTCTGTCGCTCGACGGCTCTAATCGCTCGATCTATTACTCTGTTTTTCATAGCAACGAAATAACACCTTCGTATGTGGTCGTATGCTTCAACCCACCCGCAATCACCAGCAATCTTCAACAAAAGATGAACCAGATTGATTCAAGATGATCTTTATTGCTGAATTTCGATGGTTTTATAAAGTACCCTCACAAGCACCCCTAAAAGCCCTAGCACAAAATACCTCACAAAGCCCCTCAAAGCCATGGCTAAACCCTTAGCCTCACCCAACTTTTATATGCTAGAGCCCTAAACCGTGTTCACCTCAAACACGGACACAATTCTATCTCTTTCGAAACCAAGGAACCCAAAATCCTTATTCACGCAAACACGGGTTTTAACCAAACTTTATCTCTTCCGAGTTATGGACTCCATCCACAACTCATAACTCAACAAGCGACGAAGTCTCTAGGACAGAGTCCTTCTAACTACCAAGTACCCCGACCATCTCACCACCGACTATTTCCATCTTCCAAGCATCGAATCCTTCGAGTACTGTTTACCCATCACCACCAGCTAGTCCTACTGCTGGCCTAACACGAGTACTCGAAGTATTCGAAGATAACAAGAGTTAAAGCACTCGTACCGACCGTGAAGTCTACGGATACAAACCATGAAGCCTACGACAATCGAGCACAAAATCTTCGACTTCCGACCGCAAAGTCTATAACTACCGATTACAAAGTCTAAGACCACTAACCAGCAAAGTCTTCAACTACCGACTAGTAAAATCTATGACTATTGATCACAAAGTCGTTGACTATCGAGTACGACTAGTAAAGTCTACGACTATCGAGTACCGACCAGTAAAGTCCACGGTTATCGAGTATTAACCAAAAAATTTCATGAGTATCGGCTGGACACTGTAGCTATGATCATCAAAAAGTACTGTAGCTATGACCATCGAAAAGTATTGTAACTTATCATCTTCGACCAGGTATGGTCATACTGCCATAGTTGATGTTCCGTGGTCGAAATGTTATGGTCGAAGAATGACAAGGTCAAAATACCATGCTTGGATTATCTTGGTTGAAGCTTGACGTGGTCATAATTGGATGTGGTCGAAGTCAACGTGGTCGAAGTCTGCTGATCGGACAAAATCGTTTAGACCACTCAACACGGAGCTGTTCGGACCACCGGCTACAAAACGTGGTCAAAACCAGTCGTGGTCGAAAATCCATGGTTGACATGCATTGAGTGACTACCGTGGTCGTTCTGCCTTGAGCGACTGCCGTGGTTGAAATACGAAAGTGGTCGAAGACGGCCGCCCTGAAAACCCAAATACAAAAGCGCATAGACTTGAACTTCCACAAATGCAAATTCCAATGAAACCCAAATATCAATTATTCATCGTCACTAAATACTCAATCACCACATGGTCTAACAATCTTTCCCTTAATAAATACATTGACAACACCTTAAAAACTCTTTGAATGAGAGAATTTGCAAAAGAACCGACCATAGCCAAAAGAGAACATAGAGCACAGACCACTCAGAAAACTCCCCTCAAATCTAGAGAGCGATTTTGTCAAAATTTTCCAAGCTTGAAATTCTCCCCTTTATAAATTCTCCCCCTTTCTTCTAATCTCTTCCCCTTTGGCAATGAAATATCAAGAGCTGCAGAGATATAATAATTCTTAAAAGGAGCAAAAGAGAGTAAACATTCAAAAGCTTTGTAGATTATCCAAGTCACTTTGCATTGATTTAAGAGTGTGTTCAAGTCATCTTTTTTAGTAGACCTCCCTAGATCATATGAAGTCATATACCATATAGCATATGAAAAACCAGTCTTTAGCATAATTAAGTATATTGGCTTAATGACAGGCATTATGACCATGACCAAACCGATCTATAAAGAGCATAAAGAGATATCACACCAAAAAGTGTAAGTCTAAAAATGAAGCAAACTTTAAATCTAGGCGAGCTAGCAGTCTCATATAGCAACATATTGCTTCACACTCACTTTTTAAGCATGTGACATGCTTGTAGTATACTTCTTTTTATGATGCCATCTTTGTAGCACATATCTCTTATATGGTGGCTTGCTTGAAGCATACTTCTTTTCATTCGAGCACCTTTTTGTGCGTTTTGTTTTGTTTAACCATGGCATGCTTGAAGCATAAATATTTTCAATCCTTTTTTATTTTTATCATAACATGCCAGTTTGAGTGAATATAAAAAGATTGCAATATGAAACATACAAGCTTCATAACTAAGATTTAAAGGAAGACTCACAATCAAGCTAATCCTTTTCTATGAACATCACAAGGTGCTATCTAGAATCAATCTAATCAAAGTCTTCAGCCATGTCATGTTTTAGTTCAAGTAGAACAAACTCAATACTACCAGTCATGATCAAAGCTACATAGCATTTGAGTAAATATGATAAAGATAGCTCTACTACAAATTATTTGATTTTAAAGACTTAGACTTAATGTATTATTTGATAAGTATAATGAACAGAGCTTTAGAACCATTTAAACACCAAGCTCCCTCTCAGAATAATTCCATCTCACTCTGCAAAAAAGTAAATTGAGAAGAAACAAGCAACTGAGAGAAAACGAGTACTCTGAAAGAGGAACTCAAATACAACTTGTAGAATAACATCACTTTTTTCACATCAAATGAAGAACCATCAAATGTTCTAGTCAAGTTGATGTAAAAAGACTGGAAACCAATCAAACGCATGTTCTCCATCCCGTGTTAGCTGGTCTTACATCATAGAAGACGTCGGTCTTATAGTACTAGGGTTAATGAAATAAGATTTAGGAATCCAATACTGTGAGACACGATGAACAGGAGAAGCAGCAGGCAATGACAAAGATATAAGTGAAGAATTAGCCTCTACAAGTTTCCGACCAGGTAGTTGTTGAGAAGCTGATCCGACCATGGGATGGTCCAATCACCTCTGTAAAATTGGTTTGATCAATGATCGGTCTGATCGAGTATAACTCACTGGTCGAAATATTGATTGTTGGAACGTTGGTCAAATTTCTGGTCCGATCACGTTGTTTCGACCACGGGAAAAAGCTGGTCTGACTGGCCTGACAGTCATTCGATCTTATCTGCAGAATGCACTGGTTGATGAAACGCTAGTCGAAACATTGATTTAACCATGTTGTTCTAACCACGGAAAGAGGCTAGTCTAACTGGACCTGTTAAAAGAACTCTTGACCCTGTAGAAGGTTGATTAGATGAAGCAACGCGACAGCCTACAAACGATTGATTAGGAGGAACAACCGCATGTATTGATAATGATTTAAGTGAAGCATTAGCATCTAACACATTTCGATCAGTCAAGCATTGAAAAGTAGGTTTAACCACTCTGACTTGACCAAGAGACATCAGGTCGAATGTCTGGTCTAGCTTCGCTTGTTCAACCACGGGAAGTAGGTCGAAAACACTTTCTCATCCTGTCATTCTTCTCTTTCTTTGCTTTCTGAAAACAAAATTGAACCAAATGACCATCTCTACCATAATAAGTGCATTGATACTTGACTTGATGAGTGGTCATATCACTTGACTTTATAGCACTCACTTTGGTAGAGGGGTCCTTTGCTATACCAGCAGATTTGAAGATGATTTATTTTGCTTTAGATTAAACTTCAAGTTTTCCAAGTTCCAGAAGCTTAACAACCTTAGAATGATTATTTTTGGCATGCTCAACAAAGTTGAATCCTAGACCACAATTTGACACACTTGTTTTTGATTGATATAGGATCATATTTAGAATTTTCTTACCAAAAGAAAACCTCTCTAAAGTGTCTTTAATCGTTTTCTTTAGCTAGTGATGGACAAGTTGAGCATTTAACAGATACATTAGCAAGACTCTTAGAAGCACTAGACTTAACCAATCTCTTCTTTTTCGCAAAATCATTGAGTTGTCTAGTCAACGCTTCTATTTTAGTGTTAATAGGACAGTTAGAGCAAGACAAAGTCTCATGGTAAAGTATTTGTTGAATTAATTCCTAGGATAAATTAAGTCTAGATTCAAGCAATTCACATATTTTATATGGAGAGAGTTTGCTAGACTTAAGGTTCTTAGCACAGAAAGATTGAACTAGCGAACTAGCAACAAAAGTAACTTTCACCTTTTTCAAATTCTTCATGGTAACAAACAAATCGTTAAGAACATAAGCATGGACAATTGCACCAAGAGCAAGGCAAGCATGCAGTTCCTCATGTTCAGTAGTAAGAGAATCAAATTTATCTATGTAAATTGTATGAATAGATCTAACATTATAAAGCTCAATTAACAAGTTAGTGCGTGAAGAACATGAATCATCATCTGGAGCAAAGCTCTTAGCGTAGCAACTTCTGAATTAACATTTTCAACAACAAGATTATTTTCTTTCAATTTCTTTTTGGTCTTTTTCAATTCAATAGTAAGTTTAACTAGATCATCTTCAAACTAATCATATGACAGTCTTACCTCATCGGGATCGTTGTAGTCATCGTCGTTGTTGCTGTTTGTCATGAAGTACATGCCCGTGAAGTCATCGGTGTTCTTCTTCTTGTCTTTGGTATCATCATTGTCATGGTCGTCGTCATCACAACTCTAAAAATCCACACCACTCAAGTCAAGGCGCTCGATGGCTGAGAAAACTTTTTTCGTAATTTTGCGACAGAAATTTTCACCCTTGGTATTATTCTTGGTTGGTCGACGACGATAATTCATGTCTTCCCTAATAACTTTTCCTTTGAGCAAGGGGCAATCCATCTTAATGTGGCCTGGCTCGCCACACTCAAAGCATCCGATCAAGCCTGAAGCGCCTACTCGCTTCCTCATCCTCACATTGTTGAGTGCTTTATATGACCGTGTGGAGATCAATACCATGTCGTCTTCAGGAAGTTGCTCAAACTATTCCTCTGAAAAATAAGACAAAGCAGACACAGATACACAAGACAATGCACTCGACGAAACAACCTGTATAGGGTTAGTCACAAGTGCTAAAGATGAGGATTTATCGATCTTAGATGGCAAAGCTTCTATCTCATAGGATTTCAATCTAGAGTAAAAATCATCTATAGTTAAAGTATCTAAATCGATAGTTTGATTAATAGTCATGATAATCATTAACCACTCAGAACCAAAATATCTCAAAATTTTAGTTGCACTTGAAAACAAATATCAAACCAACAGAAAAAAATAATCTAACTTACAGACATGAAATTAGACCGCAAGGGGCTCGACCATGTGCATGGGCCCGATGTAGGTTACGACCGCTCAGTGTTGCTCTGCAACAGGTTTATATGTAGTCAAAACCTTCTGTCGCTCGACAGCTCCGATCGCTCGATCTATTGCTCTGTTTTTCCTGGCAGTGAAACAACACCTTCGTATGTGGTCGTATGCTTCAACCCACCCGTAATCACCAGAAATCTTCAACAAAAAATGAACCAGATTGAACAGCCAGATTGATTCAAGATGATCTTTATTGCTGGATTTCAGTGGTTTTACAAAGTGGCCTCACAAGCACCCCTAAAAGCCCTAGCACAAAAAGCCTCACAAAGCCCCTCAAAGTCATGGCTAAAACCCTTAGCCTCACCCTGCTTTTATATAATAGAGCCCTAAACCGTATTCACCTTAAATACGGACATAATTCTATCTCTTTTGAAACCAAGGAATCCAAAACCCTTACGAGCACGGGTTTTAACCAAACTCTATCACTTCCGAGTTATGGACTCCATCCACAACTCCTAACTCAACACGCGGCGAAGTATTCAGGACAGCTCCTCCTGTATCTTCATCACGCACCATCCCACGTGTTGAAGCCTCAGAGACCGGACCTCCTGTATCTTCTTCACGCATCATCACCTCTCGTGCCGAAGCCTCTTGGACCGCACCGCCTGTAGCCTCTTCACGAATCACCACCTTTCATCTACACGTGCTCCAACGTGAGCCCGACCACCTCGCGTGATATTCTCAGTCATCTGGACCTCAGACTTCGCTATCCTAGTCCCGGATCTCCTCGTCACCGACCATGATCGTCCCTACACCTACCTGCACATGCAAAGACCAAGAAAGTTTTTTTGGCACAAGTTCTTCACAACTTGACCATCATCAGTCCACACACACAAACCACACCGTTAACCATCCATCAACATCACGCAGGTCATCCACGACCACACATCCCATCGTTATCCAAAAATCCACTTCAGACAACTCATTACAACCACCAACTCTATCGCTATCCGGAAAACACCCTAAGACTACTCATTACGACTGCTAGCACAATGAGTACTCGAAAACAACAAGTACTTGGGAACTACCATTGCTCCACTAAAGACACTCGGGAATACATTCGCATTGTTACCGACCACAACTCCATCGCGTATTGACCACCGAGTACCGATCGCTACCAACCAGCAAAGTCTACGAGTACCGACTCCCTCTGACTATCGAGTATCGAGCAGACTACCATCCACGAGTATCAATCACATACCACAAGTCTCTGACAACCAACCGCTAACCACAATCATGAAAACCACTACTATCGAGTACTGAGTCCTTTCGACTACCAAGTAACTAGACCATCTCACCACCGAGTACTTCCATCTTTCGAGTACCGAATCCTTCGAGTACTGTTCACCGATCATCACTAGCCAGTCCTACCGCTGGCCTAACACGAGTACTCAAAGTACTCAAAGATAACAAGAGTTAAAGCACTCGTACCGACCGTGAAGTCTACGAGTACAAACCATGAAGCTTACGACAATCGAGCACAAAGTCTTCGACTTCTGACCGCAAATTCTACGACTACCAATTACAAAATCTAAGACCACTGACCAATAAAGTCTTCGACTACCGACTAGTAAAATCTACGACTATTGATCACAAAGTCGTTGACTATCGAGTACGACTAATAAAGTCTATGACTATCGAGTACGACCAGTAAAGTCCACGACTATGAAGTATCGACTAGAAAAGCTCATGAGTACTAATGTACTATAGCTACAACCATCGAAAAATATTGTAGCTACGGCCATCAGAAAGTACTGTAACTATGACCATCGAAAAGTACTATAGCTACGATAATCAAAAAGTATTGTAACTTACCATCTTTGACCAGGTATGGTCGTATTGCCGTAGTCGATGTTCTGCGGTTGAAATGTCATGATCGAAGAATGACAAAGTCGAAATACCATGATTGGATTGCCTTGGTCGAAACTTAACGTGATCGAGGTCAACGTGGTCGAAGATGGCCACTTTGAAAACTCAAATACAAGAACGCATTGACTAGAACTTTCACAAACGTAAATTTCAATAAAAACCCAAATGTCAATTATTCATCATCACTAAATAATCGACCACCACATGGTCTAACACATTTATTTTTTTACGATTTTTTCATCTTTTTTAAGTTAATTTATTTAACTGAATTTGATTTTTTTTCTATAAAGAACGTGGAGAAAATGGATACCTAAAAGTGAAACTAGTTTATAGAGCTGCAGTGGACGCACATCCAACCAAACGGCAAGTCGACAGGTATAACATCATATGAATTTTGACATGCACTGGAGTTTGTCGAAATGGAATCGATTTTGACAAACATATTCAAGCGTGTCTGAGAAATTCAGATTTGCGCAAGCACATAAACTCATGTAACATATTCAAATTTTCATCACAGTTCTGCTATGCTATTATGAACAGTACCAAATGTACAGAATATGAACCAATAACCATTTGAATGTGCCAAAGTGGTTCTTTATTGAATTAAGTATATTGTAGACTTGAAATATATACATAAATACTTTTCATGCAGACTTAAAATTTCCACAAACCCAAGTACGGAAACTTCCTTCCTGGCAATGCCATTAAAAAGCAAGCAGACCAGGGGTTGATGCTACACATGATCAAACCCAAAACCTAAATCAACAAGTACCTAAGTAAAACCCCACTTCGATCTGATGGCACTGAGGCTGCAAAGTACAAAAACGACCAAGAACAGGGAGCCACTGCATCAGGAGAGGATCGCGTCCCAGTCGATCTCGAGTGACGGGTACTTGCGCAGAAGGAAGCTCTCGGACTCGTCCCATGGCGCTTCTGAGAAGTCAAGAAGCTGCATCTCCGGGACCACGTCGGAAGAGCCCGTTGAGGACACGTCGCCGTCCGCCGATGACGAGCTCTCGGAGCCGGAGCAGCCCGGCTCGTTCTTGACGTCGGGGCTCTCGGAGGAGAAAGAACTCGGCGTCACCGCCGCTGTCGTGGTGCTCTGGCTCTGCTGCGGCAGGTCCATCCCGTGGCAGATGGCGTGGAGCTTGGCTTCGACCGCGGCGTGGAGCGGCGGTCCGAGGTACGCGCCGCCGCGCCTGAGCTCGGGGAAGTTGAGCCTGGCGGAGTCGCCGCGGAGGCGGAACGCAGCGCTGTCGTAGGCCAGCGCGGCCTCCTCGGCGGTGTCGAAGGTCCCGAGCCAGAGGCGGGTGCGGTTGCGGGGCAAGCGGATCTCGGCCACCCACTTCCCCCAATGCCGCTGCCGGACGCCGCGGTACAGCTTGGCCGCCGGCTGCGCCGGGAGCGGCGGTGGCGCCGCCAAGCCCTGCCGCTTCATCGGCTGCGCCACCGGGGCCAGGGCCGCGCCCGGCCGGCTCATGTGGTGGAGCTGCGACTGGACCAGAAGGATCTGCGCGGGGGTCAGCTGGTAGTTGGCGCCAAGAAGCAAGCCCGCGCTCTGCTCCACGCCGGAGTAGGGGTAGGATAAGGAGATGGTCGGAGCATCTTGCACCATGGGCGGAGCAAGCGCCTGCATTACCTCCTTGCTATCCACCATGCCATACGGAACGGCAGGAAGGTTTGTGTTGCGACCGTGCCAATCTATCGTCGTCGCCATGGCTTCTTGGATGAAGAAACCAAGATACGTATACAACACAACTAGTAGCAACTAGCAGCTGAAGTCTGAATAGAAAGAGCAAGAAACAGAAGAGGAAACCCTGAATTTGAAAGGGAAGAGCTGGTAAAGATGAACTGAATGAACTGCGAGTTGTTGAGCAGCGGAATGCTTTCTCACTTCGCGGTGAACAAGAGCAGCCACTGCCGGGCTCTTTTATAAGCACGCGGGAGGCAGGTGCTGCCCAATGGAAAGGCGCCAGGTGTCCACGCAGATTCATACCGCCACCTGTCGAGACGTGTCCACGCAGTGCCAGACCTCTCCAGGCAGGTGCCGGTAAACGATGGGCACCTGGCGGCTGCTGATTGGCTGAGAAGCGGTTTTGACCTGGTAAGTCCAGATCTAGCTGTCACATGACGTGTGGTGTCTCGTCGCCGTAGCAAAGCAGATGGTTAAGGTTAAACTAGTCTCTCTGGAGCCAATCAGATCCTGGAATTTGCAAAGCAGCATAGAAGAGGTAGATCACGTATGACAATACAGTACTGAGTGCTGGTAGCAGTGCCAGTAATGTAGCATGTATACTAGATACGATGGTGATGTAAAGGCCGGCCGCATCGCTTGGTTTTATGAGTGATGGCACACAGCAGATTGGACATTTTATGACGAATTTATCTTCGTATTGGAAATGCAGGCAAACAGCTCTTTTCTTTTCTCTTCCAGAAAGAAGGGTGTATGAGTAGCCAACAGCGCGATAGTTGGCTAGTAGCTGATTACTGACCAGACAAATAAAGGCGATCAAAATCACACCCACTGTGCGTCCTGCACACTGTAGGTCCTATTCTATTCGTTTATGATTTTTCTTTAACAAACAAATAGATAGGACGATTTCTTCGTCTTTATTTCAAAACGGCTTATCAAGACAGCTTTTTCAAATCAACTTATCAGTATTCAGTTCGTTCACACAACCGCTCATGTTAGAGCCAAAAACTATAAACCACATTTAGCTAGGTTTTGTTTAGGCTTTATATCTATGGCTTATGACTTTTACGTAACTAGTTTTTAAACGGTACGACTTTTTAATACGAGGTCTATAAATCGATCGTAGTAGATACTATACCAACTTTAGTTATATTTATCAAAATCACATATAATAATCTCTCTTCGTATTTTCTTTTATTAACAGGTAGAATTCAAAGGAATAGCCAATTTCTTTCTTTTCCTTTTGCTTGGGACATGTGAACAGCGGTGCAGTTGCGAGTTGCGACGATGCAGACAGTGGCTTTTGGACGCGTGTTCTGGCCGCTGCGAGAATGGTCGATCGGCCTCGAAGGGAAAAAGGAAGTAGGGAAGAAGCCATCGAGAGCCACAGAACGAACGCCTAATTTGGAGGGGAATATCCACGTGTCGTGTTTTCATCGCAGGACGTACCACCTAAAAGAATGAGTCAATAGGGGATTTTCGATTCACGATCTTGGAGATTGCCTGACCATCAGATAATGGGTATGTTTTTTTTTGATCTTTTAGTTTTAGCTTTTGTTTTTTCTATATTAATTAGCTTTTAAATTAAATATCTTTTTAAGATATAGTCTACAAGTTAATTGTAATACATATAGTACTGACTTTATTTATATCGATAAAAAACCGCACGTTAGTTTTTGTTACTCTGTAATATCTCACATAAATAGCCCAAAAGACACAAGTTGTAGTCAAAAGGCTCAGCCAAAAAGAACAGCCCAATGTCTAATGCCATGGGGCTAGCTTAGCTTAAGAGGATTTTTGTGTGCCTGTATCAGATTTGATACTTTGTTTGGTTTTGTTGTATGCACGGATAGAATAGCATCGATGACACATGTAGGGTTAGCTTAGCTTAAGAGGATTTTTGTGTGCCTGTATCAAATTTGATATTTTGTTTGGTTTGTTGTATGCACGGATAGAATAGCATCGAATCATCGATGGCACATGTATAATACATGATCTTTTCCTAAGCCCGAGAAATTATTTGGGATACACAATTAACACAGGAAATCTACAGAAAAAGAAACATCGCGGAGCAAATAGCGTGAGACCACCAACCGAGCCACTTGAGACTTGACCCCTTCAATGAAAGTAGAATTGAACATCTATCACTTGGACGGTTAGACCAGCTTAGTAAGTAGGCCCCACAAAGCATCATGCCCATAGCCATCATCCCAAACGTTTCAGATCAAAACAAAGGCATTTCTTACGAGTTATGATTTTTCTTAAATAAACAAATTAAAAGATTTTTTTGTCGTTTTTTCAAAGAAGTTTATCGAAACAATCGTTTTAAAAAAACTTATCAACTTGCTGACATTCGGTTTGTTTGTACAAGCGCTCGCGCTAAGACCAAAAGATAACAGGGCTACGTTCCTTTTAGCTGAGGTTTATGATTTTTAGTTATAACTTATTAGTCTAATAAATAGTGCTTATTAAAAGGAATCGAAACTAAAAGCTGAAAAGAGCGGTACCATAAGCCATTTCCTAAAAAGAACCACCAAAAAGCCAAAGCAGAAAGAGTGCCGTTGGTCCATCAGCATAACATTCTCATCTCTGCAAACATCACGAGTGGAGATAATGTTCTAAACTGGAGGTCAAAAAATACTCCATGCAGATGATAATGTTTTAAAATAAACTGGTGGCCGCTGTTCCACAACCGGAGTAAAGAAATGCGCAAGAATTAGTGGCCATTACGCTGCCCGGAGGGGGGAAATAAGCCCAAATGGCGCAGCATAACCAAATTGGCAACATGCTAATCATGCAGGAGACGAAATCGTTAGGTCTTAATGCCCATTCAGGAAACATGTGACAAATTTGACGATGACATGCGGCTCAGCAATCGCTCAACAATATAACTAACTAGTCAGTAGATTAAAAAAGTAGGCATAATTGACGAAAGGATTAGGAAGAAAATGGTGGGTATGACAACATGACAATAGACTTCATCAATTTGCAGATTATTTACTGCCGCAGCACCACAAAAAGGTCACAATGTTGGTCCTACACAGGCAGAGAGGCTAAACCTCCTGAAACTACAGAGTTAAGATTGGATATTAACCTCTATACATCAAGACGGTACCTATGCGGCTATGCCCTTCTGCACTGGAGATAGAATCCAGGAAATAATATCTATGATATACTATTTTGTACAGTTAAACACTGCAAACTAGTTTAGTTGAATTTACCTCTTCATGTGATGTTAAAATTGAACTTACAGACAGTGCAAGCACAGATGTACTCTTTATGAACTCGTTTCATGTGCATGCTAAGTTGCTACTTACTAACATCACTACGAGCAAATATTATCCTTTCATATACTAACTGACTAATATGTTCCACAAACCACAATATATTCATGACGCCTCAAACTTCCTAAGCATACAAGTTATTACATTCATACCACGGATTCTGAAACATAGAGCCAAGACAGATAGAGCAAAGACCACTAATGTTGGTGGCATGCATGGGACAGCTCCAATGAAGATTCATATGTTCTCCTAACAAATGAAATATGTAAAGTAATTCTATGTAGAGGTTCCAATAAAAAAATTATTTCCATGTAGTTTACCTTTGCTAACATTTGATGAAATCATCGCCTTAGGTTGGAGCATGACAGTGGCAGCAAACCAAAGGCAGGAAGATTACATTTTCCCCATTCGTTATATGTATAACTTACATAGAAATCAATAACTAAATATATGGATTCCACTTCAGCATTGAATTTGTTTTTGGGAGAACGGGTTGAATTTGTCAACTAATAAAAGTAACATGTATATGCAACTATGCAACCATAATAAATGTTATATCAGCTGCTTCTTTTCTAATCTCTCTCATCTCCCAGAAAACTACATCACCATTTAAAACTAAATGACTAAATATTAGAAACAGCTTTCGCCCTACTTCATTTCTTAGCTCTTTGGTTAGCTTCTAACTAAGACTGAGTATTTACAGTGGCATATGAACTTTTTGGGACAAAAATAAGTATTGACCAAACAGGTATATAGAAATAGCTATTTTTCATTTTTTGTTGAGGGATGTAAGCTTTTCCATAGCCTATACCTATAGGATAACATTTTCTATCCCAAAACCATTAAACACGAATGAAGATAAGGGTTCGATGTTGACAATTAAGAAATGCAAGGTTTCCCTAAAAAAATAATAGGAAAAAGTCCATGTAAATTCAATAATCATGAATATATCTTGTCAATGTACATGCATCATGCAGAAATGAATATCCATCGGTTAGCTTTAAGTTATAGACAAGGATAAATTATTTGCCAATCCAGGTCGGTCCTTTGGTTATGTTCGATTGGGAACTAATTTGTCAGCATCTTTATTTGGCCAGTTCAATTGCTTCAGTCAAGTTCAATTAAAACTAAATATTCATCGCGAGATGTTAAGTCAAGTTCAAGGAAAGAGATATTTATTTCCAAAAATTAAAGCATACAGTCACTTGTAATCAGCCTAAAAGAACATGAAAGATGAAATTCCTCAGAGAGAACTTTTGCATTAATGAAGGTCTTTCAGCAACAGCATCAACTAATAAAAAACATATATTAGCTCTGATGGACTGTAAAATACCACAGTAAAACATAGTATTGAGTTGCACAACACATTCTGGATAAGAAAAAAAATTGCTGGAGATGATCATCTAGTTGAGGACCTTGAGGTTATCTTTTTGCTGCATAACAGGCAAGCTTCAGTCTTACCTCCTCAAGTTCAATATCTTCCCTATCATCATTACTTAACCATGAAGACAAGCAGAGATTAACAACATCCATACCACTATCCATTGGTGAGAAGCCATCAGAATTGACAAGTTGTCCAAACTTAACTATCTTCCTTAGATTAGCAGCAGATGGTTCCTCTGCAAACTTCAGTAGTATATCTTTCATAGCACTACACCAGATAGGCCGAGATATCTTCAAGAAGCAGCACAAAGTTGTTATAGCAAGCTTAACTGTTCCAATGTCATATTCATCCTTCCCACCTCTTCCATGGAAATCTGAACCTCCAAGCTTCAAAAGTCCATACTTCTCAGCTAATTCACTAAATCCTGTAGAATTAATTCCATATATGTTGTTTAAGATTTCATTTCATAACTAAGATAAATGCTAACAAACAAATTTTGAGTACATGATAGGAGTTGTGCTCTTTATTTCAAGTCATTTATGCATGTAGTACAAGAGACGTACCATCAACTTTTCCATCACTTCTGTAGACCTCCATAGCATTAAGACCAGCACCTTTCAAGGCCCTAATGATTGCATCCGGGTTCTTCAATGCCCATGGGTGAGCTAGTGCAGATATACCCCCAGTACGACTAATCAACTGCACCACAGTCTCAGCACATGGTTCACTCCCTCTGCAGAAAACATGGGCCCCATTGTTCAGCAAAGATTTTTCTCAGCATGAAATTCTCATTAGGATGAAGTATTACTGATAGCACTTACGTGGCATATGCAGGGCCGTCATCACCAAGGTACTTGTTGAATGCTTGCCTAATATTCTCTACATAACCCGCTTCAACCATAGCCCTTGCTATATGCAATCGACCAGGTGCGATTCCCTCACCAGCAATTTTGGTTACATGCTCCCACTTTATTGACACCTTCAGCCTATTTAGCTTTGCTAGCATATTCTTTGCACGTAAGTATCGCCCGTCTCTAATGTTCAATAGCATGCTGTCCAACTCATCAAACCTTGATGGACCACACATACCATAGTACGCAAGAATATGAACAGGCTCACCAGCACCAGCAATTTCCCTTTTAGATGATGAAAATCAGGGAAAGTTATATGACCAGGAAAGGATAAAAGACAAATGTATGTACACTGAACACAAGTGTAGTGTAACTCTAGGCCAAAAAATAGCAGCACTCATAACAGATCATATAGTATGTTCTGTAATCAACAGTCATGTCTATAGGATTAATACATGAAAGGAGCAAAGTGTTCCTAAGAGAATCCTTTAAATGGTGATCTAATTTGATCTTCACAAAAAACAATGCTAAGGATCAGCGTTATGTCCAATTAACAATGCTAAGGATCAGCGTTATGTCCAATTAAAGCAGCAAATTTTTGCTAATATCAATTTATTTAACTCATATATTTCACATTAAATGAGACTTTTCTTGCAAGAAGTACACCCGCTGATTTAGCAAATGTATCAACTTCAGCGTACAGGCTGTAGGTTTGTGTAAAAGTAAACCCGCTGATTTAGCAAATGTATCAACTTCAGCGTACAGGCTGTAGGTTTGTGTCTTTGCTGGCTGACACGTAAACACTAACAGAACCCTCCAATATTTAACTACACAATCAGACGAATAAGAGGTGCTAATATATTATGTACTACAGCTTACTTAAAGGAAAGGTGTGACAATGCAGTCTTGTTCACTGCCATCATAAGCAGAGGTACAAGAATCTTTGTATGAGACATCTTTATTCATATTATGACTAATGATGTTGTTTACAATAGCCATTTCCTAGAAGGGCAGCATGTTGGAGAATTAATACAAGGACCAGACAACTTGGACAACCACAGATCAACCTGATGAGGGTATGCATCCTATATGATGATTGATTTGCTAAATTGCATTGTATTGCTAATTTTCAATCTAAACATGACGGGAAAGGTCATTGCAGGCAAAGCGAAAAGGCCCTTACTTTGGAGAATATAGTGCACTGATTTCAACTCCAGGAATTATTCTTATGCCAAATTTGCGAGCTGCTGACACAGCTTCCGGTATACCAGCCATGGTATCATGATCTGTAAGGGCAAGAACTTTCACCTGTAATACCAACATATATAATTTAGTCACTCTTATTTTCATCATTCAACATTGAGACATGCGCCCAATAAGATATAACATTAAAACCGGCATACAGCTGTAACAGAAACTTTGGGGAAATAAGTTATGGCATACATGGAAACAATTCCTGAAAAAAAATACTGCAGTTAAATCAATTGATTTTTTTTCTGAGAGAAAAAGAAGCAGCCAAGCAATGCACGGTCTGAACTACCCAACGCAATCAGCAGATGATCACTTCATTCATCATCGAAGGGTTGTTAGTTGCTACTGTTAATTGTTAAAGCATTGCGAAAAAAAAACACACACACAGCTTTCCTCTTGAGATGCTCCAGTACAGCATTCAACTGGTATTAACAGGTTAAAAAACACAGGCTATGAGGATAATACCCAGTATCAAACCAATAAGCACAATACCTATTACTACACAGGGCAAAAGATTAGAAGGTGATGCTTGGATTTGCTCAACACTTGAGGAGTACGCACAATGAGATAATTCTCAGGGGGGCCATACAGCACAGCACAAAACCGCTAAGAGTTACCAGACCTCACAACCATTTCCTCAAACACCTACGGGGCAAACGGAGGAGAAGCCAGAGCGGACTTACCCCGTTGCGGTGGGCGCGCTCGACGAGTGCGGATGGGGACAGGAACCCGTCGCTGTGGTTGGAGTGGGAGTGAAGCTCAAACAGCACGCTGCCGCCGCCGCCGCCGCAGGCCATGCGCGCGGCCTGGGGCGGCAGGAAGTCGTCCCCGGCATCGGTCGCCGAGGGATCCGGAGGCGGCGCGGAGGCCGCGGGGTGCGCCCAGGCGCGGACATAGTCGAGGGCCACGGCCTGGTCGGCGCTGGTCTTGGTCTTCTTCTTGCTCCTGCTCGGCTTCGCCTTCTTCTTGCTTCCCATGTCGGGCTTTGGGAGAGATCAGCGGCGCTGGTATCCTCGCTCGCTGTTGTTTCGGTCAGCGAGGGAGTTGGGGAGAGTTTTGCTCGCCTCGCCCAGCTCTTCCGGCATAATTGATGGTATGTTCCAAAATTGAGAGTTTTTTTTAGTCAAAATATCATCTTATTATACAAGAAAAAATTGATCATATACCCTCCATTTAGATGGGAATTGATGATTTACCCTCTTGGCCCACGAGTCAGTGACTTATGATGACCCTACATGTCATTGAGATGTGAAGGGTAAATCCTCAATTTTCCAACTAAAGGGAGGGTATATGATCCAATCTCCCATTATACAATGGCAGCATATTTGATGAACATAGACTATTATATGGATATATGGCGATCACGGTCATTCAATCTAAAATAGATGGACGAGATGCTAGCAGGCGCTAGATGCTAGCAGGCGCTCCCCTTTCCCACTTACGCAAATTTACGTTTTAGCCCTCAGTTACCATCTTTTGCTCCTTAGTCCTCCCTATTTCCAATCCTGGCGCCGCCTCCTCCTCTGCTCTTCCCCATCCAGCGCCTCTGGCGGCTCCCCCTTCCCCTCCTCTCTGGCGGCTCCCCTTTCCCTCCTCCATCGGCGCCTTCCCCCTCTGCGGCTCCCCTCCTCCATCGGGCCCTCTGCTCCCTCCCTCCCGCGCCCCCTCATCCATCGCGTGCCTCCCTCCTCGGGCGGCCCTCCTCCATCGGCGCCTCGGTGGTTGAAGCACCGTGGTCGAAGCCATGGTCGAAACACCGTAGTCAAAGCGTTGTGGTCGGGCGGTGCATGGTCAGGGAGGAAAGGCACTAGCCACCGGGGGGAAGGCGTAGATGGAGGAGGGAGCCACCAGAGGGTAGGGGTGAGGAGGCGCCGATGGAGGAAGAGGAGTCGTGGAGGCCCCACCGAGGATGGAGGGAGCTATCGGGGAGGGTAGGCCCGTGGAGGATGTTGGGGAGCCGCTAGAGGAGAGGGGGGGAGGCGCGGATGGAGGAGGCGGCCGCCGAGAGGGGGAGGTGAACCGCTGGATGGGAGGGCGAGGCGCTGGATGAGGAATAGTAGAGGAGGAGGAGGCAAAAGAAGGCGGCGCTAGGAATGGGGATGGGGAGGACTAAGAAGCAGAGGATGGAAACTGGGGGCTAAAACACAAATTTGCATAACTGGGAAAGGGGGAGCACCCGCCAGCATCTCATACATGGATTTTGGATCGGATGGTCGTGATCGTGTATGTGCATATGTCCACAAAATAGCCCATGTTCACCAGATATGCTGCCTTATATGATAACAGGTAAAATGCTTCAAAGTTGACAGGTCACTGACGATTTGTCCTTTTTATTTTAAATTAATTTCTAAATCGTTTTCTTGATGAAATGATCGAAATGTCTCTACCCTTCCCTTCCTCTCCTCTTCTCCCTAAGGGCTGTCCTGGAGGCTTCAGTGGCTTCAATGGTGGCGGTTGAGCCCGTTGGCGGTGCTAGGATGAAGGGTGGTGTGGTTGTAGGTGGCCAGATTTGGAGAAAATAAGAGCTGATCGTCCAGATTTAGAGAAGAAAGAGGAGGAAAATGAGTAGGAAGAAGAAGCTATGGGTATTTTGGTCATTTCACGTGAGGCTAAACAGTAAAAGAAATAAAAAAGCAAAAAATGGAAAAATGAAAATGATTAATTGGCCTATCAACTTTGGGATATTTTATCTATTGTCATGTAATAGAGGTCATTTTGACAATGACCTATCAACTTTAGGGCATATGCTCAATTATCCCCATTCTTTTCGGTTCATGACTTATGGCTTAGGCGATATGGCTTTCTTTAAACAAATGAACAAACGAAACGGTTTTTTTTATCACAGCTTCAAAGTGGCTTGACAGCCTTTTCGATGCGACTTATTGGTATTCAATTCATTCGCATAAACGCTTGTGCTACAACCAAAGGCCATCAGTCGCGGCCGAAAAAACACATCCACAGTTTGGCAAATATGGGAGCAATTTCATCAGCTATGGACTTAAAAATTTGAATTTGTTGGTTTTTTAGACGGTTGATTTTGTTGATTTTAGTATATATAGAGTCAGTAATTTTTATCTCTATTCTTTACATTTAAATTTAATATGTAGTAATAAGCGAAACTATACAAGTTTAATCGCATGTCGACCATACAGCTTACTACATCTTCCATCTACTATACTGTGCAAACAACATCATAACGCAGATTTTGAATCAAACTATGTCGATAGTACTATGGAAACAAAATAATCATTTTTTCACACGCATTGTATAACAATGTTGAGGCAAATTTTACAAAAAAAAATGTAATTGATTAGGTGATGTCTATTGCGCATCCCACTCGTTCAGTGCTTAGTGTCGTGCATGCTAGCACGAAATTACTTCAGTATGCAAATTCATATAAAAATTTTAAAAAACATGAATTATGTGAGGTTTTTATATAATCTCGTGACGAGAATAAAATTCGAAGATCCTCCATCGACAAGATAAAAATCTACAGATAAAATAGCATTTTTGAGGACGAAGACTAGTCTTATATTTTTGCCACGGTGCGAAAAAGGACGTGTTTCAATTGGATGGCCAAGTATTGATCATTGTTCTCGTTTCACCACATTAACGAACTTGCAGGTTACTTGTTCTACCGAATTGAGACACCATCACAGATATTAATAGCACAAAGATTTAAAAGACTAGCGCGAGCGCTTGTGGCTACGGTTGATGGCTTAAATGGACGGACTAAAAATGCTAGAAGCAGTCATCTGCTCATCAAACGAAACCCTATTATTGGCAAAGACATCCCCCCAAAATGGGGGATCAATGGGCTAAACCAGCTGAACAAGTCTTGACAGAAACGAAGCAAGAACGTCGTTCAGGAATGGACACCAACTGACGAGCCAGAAAACAAGAATCCCAAGAAAAGCTGCTTCTGTCTATAAATCCGGGGTTTGAAACACACGACACACTTTCCATCAAAAGCTTCGTTCTTTCTCATTTTTTTCCAGTATAATGGCGATGGTGAACTTTAGAGCGCTGTGCTTCTCCATCGCAATCGTCTTCTCCTTGCTTTCATGGCGGTCTCTCGCTTCAGACGAGGGCTCCAAGGAGGCGGACAAGATCGCCGCGTTGCCGGGGCAGCCCCCGGATGTGAATTTGCAGCAATATTCCGGGTACATCAACGTCGATCAGAGCACGGGGAAGTCGCTCTTCTACTACTTGGTAGAGGCCTCCGCTGATGCTGCTCAAAAACCACTTGTTCTGTGGCTTAATGGAGGTAATTTTGTTTTCTGCATACTCTGTCTTACCATCTTCACAGTCAGAGAGAATTAGTAGGAGAGGAGAATCTAGGGTATTTCCAACGTCCATTCAGACAAATATATTAGTTATGCTTATCGATTTGTTTGAAACTAAAAATTCACGTCAGGTAGTCGAACCCAAATTGCGTTCTCAAGTAAGCCATTCAAGATCAAGAATTCATTTTACACACTGTAAAATTCTCTCTGGCTTAAGAACTGAAAATGATCTTTTTTAGGAAGGAAGAACTGAACATTTTTTATCCTAGTCTGGTAGATAGTGGCCCAATGACAATTGTGCTTGCAATTATCATTAATTCATTGGGTCAAACAGGGAAAGCAATCCCTTTCAGAGATATTAACATTCAAACGTGAACGATCTCTATCCAGTTCCTTCTCAATCAGTACGATACGGTGGGAACCTGCTTCCTCGGAACAGATACCGCCATGGTTTTATACACTGATCTTGATCAAAGCAGCATATCACACCATCACGCCACCTGCTTAATCGGAGTGGCTGTTCTAAAATCCGTTTCGTGCTGCTGCTGTTTTGCAGGGCCTGGCTGCTCCTCGTTTGGAATCGGAGCATTTCAGGAGATTGGCCCCTTCCGTGTCGACACAGATGGCAAGACCCTCTGCCGAAACAAATACGCCTGGAACACCGGTCAGTCACCCGCAAACACCTCTCAATCACATTTGCCGAAGCAGATGCTGCTTCTACGTACGAACTGACGGCGGCGGCGTTGTCTGCCTCGAACCGCGGCGCAGCGGCAAACGTGCTCTTCCTGGAGAGCCCGGTCGGCGTGGGCTTCTCGTACGCCGCCAAGGCTGAGGTGTACAACACCATGGGGGACAACATGACCGCGCACGACTCGCACGCCTTCCTGCTCAAGTGGCTCGACAGGTTCCCCGAGTACAAGGGCCGCGAACTCTTCGTCGTCGGCGAGAGCTACGCGGGCCACTACGTCCCCGAGCTCGCCGTCACCATCCTGGCCAACAACAAGCAGCCGAACGCCACCACCCCCATCAATCTCAAAGGGATCGCCGTGAGTACCAACCGAGCTTGAGATAATGGATCGACACGGTAATATACCGGCCGGTTTAAGCTTGTAATCCTGTAGATTGGAAACGGCATACTGGAGCTTGCGGCTGAGCGCACCGTGCTGTACGAGTACCTGTGGCAGCACGCCTTCATATCGGACTCGGCGCATGCGGTCATCGCTCAGAGCTGCAGAAACTCCGACGACCCGTCGCCGGTCTGCCAGGCGGCCAGGGACTCGGCCTACGAGCAAATCGGCAACATCGACGTGTACAACATATATTCGTCAAGCTGCCACGACAAGAAAGTCAAGCCATCAGGATCCAAGTGCACGGTACGTATAGCTACGACGTACTTGTGTCGGAGCAGTGTATACTTAATTTGTAAGCTTAATTTGTTGCAGTATCTCAGCTAAGCACCGCACTGTCGACTGTGAACTTACTAGTTACTACACAGGATTTGGCTGATCCATGCGCTCAATACTTTGTGGAGGCGTACTTAAACCAGCCCCAGGTGCAGAAGGCAATCCATGCGAATACAGGGTTGAAGTATCCGTGGACTAGATGCAGGACCTACAACCTGAACCACTTTGGAGACTCACCGAAAACAATGCTGCCACACATCAAGGCCCTCGCCAGCAGCGGCATCCGCATCTGGATATTCAGGTTGGCAACTACGCCGTTCGTGTGCTTCGCGAAAATCACAGCTTCTGCTCTCAAATCGGAAGGCAGCCGAAAGAGCAAGATGTGCTCGGTGTCACTGACTATGCGACCGTACGTGCAGTGGCGACTTGGACGCGATGGTTCCCGTCACCGCGACGAAGCAGTCCGTGGAGAAGCTCGGGCTCGGCGTCGCGGCGGACTGGCGACCCTGGTCCACCGACGGCAGGGACGTCGCCGGGTACGTGATCGAGTACAAGGGGCTGGTGTTCGCGACGGTGCGCGGGTCCGGGCACATGGTTCCGATCGACCAGCCGGAGCGGGGGCTGGTGCTCTTCTCGTCGTTCCTCCGCGGGCAGCCGCTCCCGCCGGCCGCGCCACAAACCGACTGAAGGCGTGGAAACCTCACCTGTGGTGTCAGCTCAAGCATATGGCTATCCTTCTCTTTTTTTTAGGTAGCGTCATCGGCAGCGTTTCATTATTCTCTAATATTTGAACATATTTTTTTAACTATGATTTATTAATTTAATGAATAGTGATTATAAAAAAATTTACAACAAAAAATCGACTGAAAAATCGAAAAGAACGGCAGCTCTATCCATAGCCTGTTTTCTCATGCATTACCAAATGTGTAAAGTTTGTGTAAGCTGTCGTAACCTGTAGTGTGAATGTCTCGCACTCCGCTAGAAGTGATTCGGATGGATGACCTCTTCAAGGCAATTCGGTAGACTAAGGCTTTATTTAAAAGAGTTGTGGTTTTTATTTTTTAACTGTAATTTTTTGTTGATTGTGAGAAAGATTGAGGAAGTAAGGAATATTCGTGTTGAGAAGTTATTTCGTTTAAAACGGCTCCTATAATAACTCTTACAAATGACTAATAGAAATCACTTTAAAAAAATCACTCTATTTAAATATCAGCTTCTAAAAACTAAAAGACATAATCTGTTTGAAACACTACCTAAAAATCTACAGTCGAAATGATCGAACTATCGATGTTAATGATGGAAATCTCGCATGTACAAGCACCAGTACCGAGGACGATTAATGATTTAGCGAGGAAATCTATAATGTGACGAGTCTAATCCACAAGATAAAATAACGGCACAGGTCTTAAACTCTCAAGGCTTCAACAGATACTGATGCTCTTCCATCACGTTAAAAATTCAATGTCTGTATTAGCCAAAATCGTAAGAAAGTATCCGTTTCTCCGTAATCTATATCGTAACAGCTAAAATTCAATATTTTCAGCTAAAAATCATAACCCGCAGCTAAACAGTCCACAAGCTAGTCGGTCTCTTGGTTGCGTCGCGTGCCCAGCATGACGGATACTGTTAAAAGCGCGCCACAGTCGATTGCATGGCCCGGCATGCAGTTGGAACGTGGAATGCAAACGGCCCTGCCGAAGTGCCACGCCCGACGATGTCAAAAGCGCAGGAAGAGACGGCCAGAGCGTCAGAAAAACACACACCGGACATAGATCGGGCAACGAAGATGCTTGCAGTCTGCAGATGCATGCATCGCGAGCAGTCCACAGAGATATTCTACTACTATCTTCTTTTACATAGGGTCCAAAGTGCTACGCCGTCCCAACGTACTGTTCCCAGCACAGCTAGCATCAGCACGCTGACCACTCAGTTCTCACCATGAAATAAATCCAACATCGAACTAACAGCCAGCCTACTGCTACGTAATCCACAGTCCACACTACTCTGATCTGGCGGCCCCTGCATGCCCTGATCATTACAGATCTAAAGATGCTAAATATGCGGTTTCAGTCTGGTTCTCTTTACAAGGTATAGAACCAGATGCTTTAGCTCCTGCAATTCTGAATCAGCTGGCGCCTACTTCTGCTGCTGCTGCTGCTTCTTCCTGCCCGGGATGCATCTTCCCCTGATCCCTTCCTCCCCTTCCATCTGCTCATCCGTTCTCTCCTCACCGATCGCACCAACGCCAAGCCTCGAGCTCCTGAAGTAGAACCAAAAGTTAGAAGCAATCGACTCTGCATAAGCATACGGTGTGTCATGCATATTCAGCCTTGTCCGTATGTAGGAGTACTATGTACAACTACATTGATGCCTTGTTTGGTTAACGTCGTTCTAAACTAGAGTACATGCATGGTCACTTGTTCTCTTGTTTTCATTTTTTCAGAACAAAGGACATACATACATGCTCCCTTGTTGACGTCTATGTTATTTCTAACTAGAGCACAGACATCCCATGTAGACGAAACATGATGCCGTGACACGTCTACATGACCGAAGGGAGCTCTTCCTAGACATGACAAATCGAGTCAGGTCAAGAAAGGACATAAGCATTCGACAACGTGTCACTGGCAAATCACACAGTATCACAAAAACGAAGGAATGGTTTCTGGTAAGGTTACCTCTCCTCGTTGTACGAGTTGGACCGTTTGAGCGACGAAGGCAGGGGAGTGGCCCTGCCGCCGCTCTCCACGATGCTGCCGCTGAAGTACTCCTTCTCCTCCACCGCCAGGTGGCTGAACCGCCGGCTCAGCTCGCCGGCCGCCGCCTCCACCTCGCCGCCCGCGCCGGCGCGGGACGCGAGTCGGCTCACCAGGCCGCAGCTCCGCCTCGGCTCGGCTCGGCACTTGGCCGAACCAGCAGCCGAACCGCATGCGATGAGCTGCAGAAGCATCGAGCCAGTCCTGTTCGGCTCGGTCTCATCGGCCCCGCCCGGCTGCTGGGCGGCCGGCGGCTTGTCGGAGGAGGTGGAGGACGGCGGTGAGGTCTCCTCGACGGGCAGCTCCACCGGGCGTCCACGGTTGGTGCGGGCCGAGACGGGCTTGTCCGGCTGGGCGAGCCGAGCCGCCACGGCTCGGCGGTGGTACGGATACCCGAGCTCGTCATCCTCAAGATCTTCTGCGGCGTCGTCCCGGTAGCCGTCCACGTACTGCTTGTGGCTGTGGAGGAGGGCCAGCGGCTTCGACGGAGTTGGAGCCCTATCAGCTGCCCGGAGGTGTTGTAACCGATCTGCATGTTTGCCAAAAAAAAAAGTATCGTCAATTGAATCGTAGTACTAGTTCAGCAGAGGGGTGTCCACTAATGCAGATGATGCATGCAATAGCAGGGGAGACTTCTGGCACCACCGTGCATTAACCCCCGGAAAAGAAAAGGACTTCCTGTCGGCTGCTAAAGTCTTCACGATTTACGACGTGGGTGCAGAGAGGAAACGTGAAAGGTGTAAGAAAAAGATGTACTTGTGTTTTACAACCAGCACCAATGGCCCTTTCATTTGAAAACGACTTGACGATGCGAAGACACAAGGGAAGAAAGAGAGAGCCTTTTGCACTGACAAGATGGCCTGGTTTTTTCGGAGGGGAAGGGAACAAGCGAATTGTTCACATATGACTGTGTAGTAACTTTTTTTTTTCTAATTTTTGTTAAAGTAAACCCTCTGCGAGCTCGAAAATCGCTGGCTCGGCAGATCGGGTGGGCCCCAGACAGGAGGTTCTGGCGCGGCAGCAAGCAAGTTGGTGCGGCAGGCCGGCCGGCTCGTGCCGACCGCCAGTTCGCGTCTGTTTGCGTGGAGCAGCTAGTCTGTGTCTTATGACTTTTCGATGAAATAAATAGTGATGGCTAAGAGCTTGTTCTTTTTTTTTTTTTCTGCGGTTTATAGTTTTTTGACTGTTTGTATGAGAGATTACAGAGTAACAGAAACTCAAATGCGGTTTTTGCCAATATAAATGAAGTCAATAAAGTATGTACCTAAATTAATTAGTAGACCCTATCTTGAAAAAATACTTTATTTAAAAACTAGTTACTGTAGAAAAGCTAAAAAGCAGCTTTTAGAAGCTGAAAAAAACAGGGCCTAAATCTTCTAAAAGATGGTCAGCATTGAAAAAAAATAAACAAGAAATGTAGGTGTATAACGGAAGCAAGATAAATATGGTATATGATATATCTATAACCCCTCCCTCATCCCTGAAACGAGCTTGTAACCCCTGTCTCATCTCTGAAGCGAGCCGGTAACCCCTTGCCTCATTCCCGAAGCGAGCCCGTAGCAAGAGAAGTAAATTCTAAATTTTATCCCGTGAAAGACATTTAATTTTAATTAGCATTAAGTAAATACGATTAATATTAATTAAATTACAAGTAAAATAAATTATCGTACACACTTAATTAGCACTACATGATTAACATTAATTAAATACGACTAGCAATAAATAAAATAATATTAATCTAGTATTTAGGTCTCTCTCTAAACAGTTGCCGGCTGGGCAGCTGCCTAGTGCCCGCCGCGCATGGCCGGCTCGACAGGAACCGAACTTGCCCTCCACTTGACGAGCTAGGAGTGTTTGGTTGCTAATCACACTTTATCAACAAAAACTGTCATACTTGTCTAAGTTGAGGTGCTTAAATTCTTTGCCACATCTTAGCAAGACTAAGGAAATTTTGCCACACTTTTTTGAGTCATTGACGTGTGGGACCTAGTTTGCTGGAATGGAATCTTGCGATGCAACCAAACAGCTCCCTGAGTTGATCAAACTTACCTAAACTTAGACGTGATAAACTGTGACTGGCAACCAAACACCCTCTAGAAATGTGCAAGTGATATATGTCGACTGTCATCGTCGTTTTTGAGGCTAGAGAGATGTCTAATTTTGATTTTTGAGGCTAGAGAGATGTCTAATTTTGAAAAAAAAACAGTGTTAGAGGATTAAAATTAAAAACACGTTGCATATGCTCGAACAGTTCGACACAAGCAACAACTAATAAGCTCTGGACAAGAGCGACAACTAAGCTCTCTCACACACTAGACATGAATGTTAGTTTGCTAATCTTGCTTGACATGCATCACGCAAGTCATGGCCAGTTTTCAACAAGATCAACAATAAGTTACTTTGACAAGAAACAATGGTGATAAAAAAAAACAGGCCGGGTAGGATGATGATGGTCAATACCGGAAGAGCAGCCAGGGAAGATCTCAGAGCCCTTGAGGACGTACTCCACGCCGTCCGACGGGTAGATCACATCGTTCTCCGAGAGGTCGTTCCAAACGTAACCGTTCTTGTAGTTCCTTCATACGTATACACAAATGCAACGGCAATGCGTAAGCTGTAGTGTTCTAAAAGTACATTGCCTGTGAAGAGAGAGGAACAAGTTAACCAGTACGTATACGTACCTCTTGCAAGACCAGGAGAAGAGAGCAGGCATGCCTTTCCCTCTCAGCAGCGTGAGCCTATCCATCACATCTGCACAACAAAAGGGAAAAAAATGCAGCATCGGTGATCAACCACCACATTAGTTCTTACAAAGAAATTTAAGGCCATGCAGATGCATGCTCAAAAAGATTTGTAAGTACCTTTGAGGCGAAGGGGCTGGTGTGGATGCTGCGCCAGCTCCATGAAGTGTGGGTGCTCCAGCTGCCCGTTCCTGCAGAGGTAGTAGATGATCTGCACCCTCCTCATCGGTCTCGCCGGCGCCGACCTCACCGACGACGCGTACGCCGGCCTGCCCCGCTCCGGGCTCGACTCCATCCTGCCCAGCTTCCTGCCTCCTGCTCCGCCGCTCGCCTCCATCTCTCTTCTTTGGTACTGCTTTCGCTCTCGCCGATCAGAAACTACGGGCTCGGAGCTTTTCACACAACTGTCCACAGGAGCCGCAGCAGGTAGGGTAGGTGGTTGGCCCCCACAGGTTTTACGGGAGGAGGAGAGGAGAGCAGATCACCATCGTCATCATGCTACGATACATACGTGCGGAATTGGAATGGAACAACCAAGTACCAAGCGCCCATGCCCTCCTTTTCGGCTTTTACACGCGCACACAGGAACACTTCACTGCTATATGTGTCACGTCGCGCGCTTTGCGGTTTTCGGAAGAACCACCGGACCGTGGAACTCGCCAACTTTTTGTTAACTCCTGTACCCTCTAGTTTTCTTGATCCTGTCTTACGTGAGACGCTGTTATCATCCATCTCTCTCTTAATTATATTTATTTTTCACATCAGCCATTCGCTTATTTAATATACCATAGACACTGCTTGCATCATGTCATTAGAGATACCCTAATAGAGCTGTAAGCTATAAGCTAAAAAATCCATAAAAGTCGTAAGACCCGAGAAGGACGGACCAAAGTCTCGTAGAGAAACGGATGCAATGCAGGCAGCTAGGCAGGGCGCAATAAAGCATGACAGCATGTGCTACTGTTGCGCAGTAAGTGCACCTGACCGCGCCGTGAGCAGTAGCGCTGCAACGGCCGGGGCCGGCCGGCGTGATGTGGACGTCTGCCGGGGCGCGGCAGGGGAAGCAAAAGCTCGGGGGGTAGGAGTTGGCCTGCGCAGCCTTTCCTGGGCTCGTCGTCTGATTGTGGTGCAGGGCTCGTGATGAGAGGGATTGCAGCTTTTGGAAACTAGCCGGCGCGGTGCCTTGTTCGATCTGATTAGATGGGATGGGAAACGGCAGGCTTGGACGCTTGTTTCCGCTATCTTGCGTTCGTTTTGGTGGATCCAATGCATGCATGCCTTTGCAAGACCAGACCCTGACTAATCTCTAGTCTACAAGTTCGGTGTACTGGAATCCAAATGCTCCATCCATTGCTCTGGTCTTGACTTCCATTTAGCCTTTTCTTGACCTTTGTTAGTTTGTAGTAGTGGTACTAGTGCTGTAGCAGCAGTACTCCTGTGTTGCCGGATCGAGTTTAGCTGTGAATCACAGACTAGTTCCAGTAGCTGATGTATGCTCCGGCTTAATGTTCTTGACAGAAAGAGCTCAAAAACTAGAGGAGGAAAAATATGGCTTGCATGCATTCATGCAGAAGTCCACCACTGAAAGGCACTGATCAGTGATCACCATTCATCAATGGCCCGTTAAGATCAAATAGCGGTTCCATGCATGCAACGCTGCAGACACAATAACAAAGTAGTAGCAGTGCAGCATATTGAAGTCTACGCAGTGGTAGCATAGTGAAGTCCTCATCTTTCTAAACACAATGGCATAAATTTATTTCGTTGCCCTACGACATGGAGAGAACGAGATAGCATTGACATTACTCTATGAATATTACGCCAGCTATGCCTTAAAAGAGGGGGGAAACCTGCTTTGTGCTGCTTCATCACTAGACTTATTGAAAATCCAATGTGTAGCTGTGGCAGCAGCCAGCCTAGCTACATTTACATGCATCCTCTGAAGCAAGTTAACTGCCTTACCTGTTGGAAAAAAATGTTGGGAATTCTGACATCCCTTCTGTTTTGATATTAACTCATGAAAGACAATGGAGGCTGATGTATGTGACAAATATATAAATTATCTGAAGGTTCTTCTCCTTTGCATCATTGAGGCTTATGTGCGCCGTTCGTTCTCTTCCGTCAGAGTAGAAATACGGAGCTTTCGTACTCGGCTTGTTTGTGTGAAGGACTACATCGCTATGTATTCGTTTCTGTATGATATTTTTATGATACACACGTTTTGTGTTTAGTTCCCAAATGCACGTAAGTGCGCTACATAGAGCATCAGAGCTTTGCATGGACTATGCCGTGCAGAATTCTGGAAACAAAAAGGAAGTAATTGGACTGCAGAAGCAAAGCTGATGAAGCCATGCATGTATAGCAGCATAGGCCGGGGTTGAACATGGACAAGGAGAGGAAAATCAATGTCGAGTACATCAATAATGTTAGGTGCATTTCTTCAGTCCACGAAGGAGCAGCCGAACGGCGAGCTAGGAAGAGTACCAGGCTACCAGCAGATTGCCTTGTCTATGTAGGGGCAGCTCTCGTTTCTGACACAGAGCAGTAATGCCTTGCCCATTGAGAATAAAATGGAGAATGAACAGTATATCCACATTAATTACATGGCCATTCTGTAGCCCAGATAATAACGCTTGTGCAGTTGTGCTTGAGCTACCTGATTGCGACATGGTGACCCGCATGTCGCTCTGAACTTACCAAATTAACATCCTTTTTTTTATCGCTTAGTTCATGGTGTTTCATACTAAGACCAGTTATTCCATATGGCTCTGTGATAGTCAGCCATAGTCTAGATAAGACACATAGTACTCATCTCAAAGATTAAAAATTAGTACCACTGAGCCAACACATGCCGAGCAAAGTGAAATCCAACCCTGCGCAGATGACTTGCCTAGCTACCACATTCATATTCCCCAAATCTAGTCATATCATGATGCGCATGATTGTTTGGTCATCTCCGGCATCAAATCAAATCTACGAGGAGAGCCCAACGAATCAGCTCACGGCTGATCGCCAAACACGCTCTTGCATGCATCCAACCAAGTAAAAGAGAATTTTTATTTTCACGTAGAAAAGCAACTACTAACTAGTTGGTGATTCTAGGAAGAAGGGGAAGCTGTGTCATGTCGTCTGAAGCTGTCAACGCCAACGTGAGGCTGAAGGGATTTGAACTTGAGTGTCAAGGCGTCTCAAGCTATCGATGCCAACTTGAAGCTGAAGGAAACTGAACATGAGTCTAGCCGAAGGAGTCGGCGCATATGGCGACCAAATCAGCGGTTTCTTGAATCCGAATGGGCCATGTGAAAAACAGCCATAGCCAGCCTATGTAATAGTGCTAGCCTTAGTCTATTGTGAAAAACAGCCAGGGCAGGGCCAAACTCGAGAGATTGACCAAGGTGATCCTGGAGCAAGGAGAGTCAATCAAGCTGCTCCAGACCCAAAGCGTGGCCACATAGGCTTCAGTGGAGGAGATGAAGCCGATTGTGATCGACCTACAAAAGTGGAGGTCGGATGTAGAGCGAGTGGTGGATGAGTTGTGAGTGGAGATGAACAGAGCTACGCACCCAAGTTCAGCAGATACTGCGCAACCTGGTCCTCACCATACGACCGATAGACCTTCCCAGCATCTTCCCCAAGCCAGAGGCAATGGCGGAGATCATGGCGCTCACAGAAGTCGTTCGAGATGCCCTGGTTGACGTAGAGTGCTGAGCCAACGCATGGCGACAAGGGATATGGACTTAATAGCCGCCGTGAAGCAACCTACCATCAGGGGAAGGCAATCGAAGGGAGTTCCTCTCCCTTGCCACCTCTAGACAAGGGTACGCACCAGTGTCAAAGTTTCTATCATATTTCTGATGAGTATGCTGAAGCTGAGGCAAGAACCATGAGTTCTCACCATGTACCCCACCCACCTAAACTCGATTTCCCTTAATTTGATGGTAAACCCCAAAGGCATGGCAGCTGAAATGTGAGTCTTATTTCAGGGTCTGCCCAGTGAATTATGATATCTGGGCCAACATGGCCTCGATGTATTTTGGGGGTAGCGTAGTAGGTTGGTTGCAATCTTGTCAAGTTCACCTCAAATTCACGGTATGGGATGAGTTTGCCATGGTGGTTTGTGCTAAATTTGATAGAGAAGAATTGTAAAACCAAATTAGGCAGTTTAACCATTTGCATCAAACCAACTCCGTTATACATGTTATACAAATTGAAATTGCCTCTGGATTGTCTGATTCACCAAGTTATACATGTGTCTCAACTGAAAGCTGCTCTCCACCCTAGTGAATTGGTGATACCAGAAGTGTCACGAGTTGATGCATCAACTCAAATTCCTCTGAAGATACTGGATCGCCGTCCGCACTAGCAAGGAGCTGTGAAAATCACTCAAGTCTTCATTTAGTGGTCAGGTGAGTCTCCAGTGACGACGACTTGGGAAAACTATACTGAGCTCAGAAGCCGCTTTCCATAGGCCCCAGCGTGGGGACAAGCCGATACTGAAGAAGGGGGATGTCATGGCGTCTGAAAGTTGTCGACATGAACATAAAGCTGAAGGAGTTTGAACCTGAGAATGCCACGACGCCTGAAGCTATCAATGCCAACCTAAAGCTGAAGGAGACTGAACATGAGTCTGGCCGAAGGAGTCAACGCATACGTCGATCAAATCAACGGATTCTTGAATCCGAATGGGCCAAACGTCTAGGGCTAGCCCATGTAATAGCGTTAGCCTTAGTTCATTCTTGAGTAGAGGTGGCAATGGGTACCCGAAACCCGAGTACCTGATGGGTTTTACCCGATAAGGAGGTGGGTATGGAAAGATAGCTTCACCCGCGGGTATACTGATGGGCAAAAATCTCTACCCATCGGGTAGAGTGGGTACGAGTACGGCTGTATATTACCCGTACCCGCATACCCGTGGGTAAAATATACCCGCATACCATATCAATGAAGCATGCATGCATGATGTATACAAATATATAGCGTACAACAATACAGATAATGCATCATCCACATTTAGTTTTGGTGCTGGCTGCTGGTGTAGATTTGGTAATATGTTTGTGCTTTTGATTTAGTCAAAAACTTCTGTCATGTTTTATTTAGTCTATCGGGTATGGGTTACCCGTCGGGTATAAATACCCGTGCGGGTGCGGGTACGGGTAAGTTTCTATACCCATGTACGGATACGAGTATCGTAGCGGGTAGAGTTATATCTATCGGGTACAGGTATGGAATAGCTATACCCGTCGGGTATGTACCTGTTGGCATCTCTATTCCTGAGGGAGAAGTCTATTAAGATGTAGCTATGCATGCAAGTAGGGTACGATAAAAATACACCAAACAACTTATCCAAGAAATCCGTAATCCTGCTCTTCCCCTTCCCGGTCTCCATTCTCTTCTTCCCAACCTCCTCGGATCCCCAGCCTAAGCTCTCGTGTAACAAGCTGGCAACCACGAAATGATAAAGCTGAAACGACATGAGCTGCTGTTGGTTTATAGCATTAGGGCCTGTTCTTTTCGGCTGCGGCTTATGGCTTTTGGCTGAAATTTTTGAATTTTGACCGTTACAGTGCAGTTACGGAGATAAATACTCACTTGTGATTTTGGCGATACGGATGTTGGGCTTTTAACGTGTAGATCGTTTAACCCGTAGACCCCTCTTGAAAAAATACTGCTTTAAAGTTAGATCTTGTGAAAAGCCAAAAGCTGCATGGCTTCAACGCCGAAGCATCTCTTGGAACCAGGCTTTTGGACTTCGCCGCACAAGGGGCATTAATCTACTGGGTGAGCAAATGAAATCAATCGCGCGAAAGAAACAGAGCCTAACAAAACAAAAGAAAATCGGAGGCTACCTTAATTAATTTGCACAATGAGCTCAGAAACGTCTTTTCGACTGCGACCATCTCATGCTACACTTGCATAGACTGCGCAAACGGTTCAGAAAAAGTCTGACGCAGGCCGCACGGGCCAGAAGAAGAAGAAACCGAGTCAGGATGCATGTCCGCACTAGTACTCGGCAGAGACACGAGAAGCCAACCAGGATCGTCAGGCTAATAAAGGAGTTGCACAGTATTAACTGGCATCCATGGCCATGGACGGACCTAGCCTAAGATCCCCAAGACAAAAGGCCCTACTCTACTCATCGATCCATCTGCCTTTGGATCCTGTGCTTCTGTAGTGGTATGTCTGTAGCATTGACAGTGCCATGCGGTAAATGTTTGGCGCCTCGGCCTCCTCGCGCGCTCACAGGAGTCACGGAGTTATCAGAAGCTGGGCTGGCTTTGTAGCTGCTGCTGAGCGCTGACTTGCTGTTGCAGTGGATGAACGTTGAACAGCGTCGAGTCAACGGTGCGCCGCACGTAGCTAGGCGAGCGTAGGCACGTGAGTTCTCGCACAGCACCCCTTGCACAGAAGCAGATTCTTGTACAGTACCTGTAGATGTGTCCGAATCGATACATAGGTCTGTTTCTTTCGGTTTCTAAAAATTGTTTTCTAATTTTTCTGTAGTAACTAGTTTTCAAACAGAGTATCTTTTAAAGATAAAAATTGTTTTTTAGCTTTTCTGTAGTAACTAATTTTTAAACAGAGTATCTTTTAAAGATAAGATCTGCCAGATACCGACTATCACCACCAACCAACCTGATCCTTGCTCGAGTTGGGATCCACTCATTCAGTTCCAGGCCATCCATGAGATGTCTATGGCACCATGAAAGGAAAAAATGCAGGATTAAGGGAAGAAAAGTTTGCTAAATACACGATTTCCCCTCGTATGTAGCATGCAAACAGTATTTCGATAGTAACCATATAATCCACATTGTCCCTAGAATAAAGGGCTTCCCATGTTTAGCGCGATAACAGAAAGAAACATTTAAGGGACAAAACAGCCGTATGCACACAAAGACAAGTTACATCAACACAGGAGGATGGTTCATATAGTGACCAAAGTCGGCTTGATATGTCCAATTATTTGCCAGCCAAATTTCATCAAGACAGGAAATACACAATAAGTGCTTTAAAAGTGGGTTCCTCATAACAAATTTTGAGGTATCCAGGTCTAAAAGCCTTGTTCATGCCCTCAAGACATGATGACATCCTCGATGCTGCAACAAATCCTTACCAAACCTCAGGACGCAGCTCGCCGGTTGCGGGAGGCATCCATTTCCCAGAATTGTACACACTTTCACCAACTTTCCATCCAGGAACATCTTTCATGATCCTTGCCTCCTCTTCAAGATACTTCTTCCATTCTTTGACAAATCTACATAAGTATGATGGACCTTGTACGTTACATCAATGCTAGTAAAAAAACAGGTCGATAGTATGGCACAGTGCTGAATTGTACCTTTCATCCTCTTCAGCTTGGAGCATCGGCAGTATAGCACTACGAGCAGCAATTTTCTCTTCTTTGAGTGCACTACACACATGAATTCACATCATTAGAGACAGATATAACATGGATGCGAAAATCGCATGAACTAATAAGCATTACAAACCAGTAAAGCACAATCATGTCAAGACAAACATGATTTCATCGTAAAATGGGGAAATCAGTATGATTTAGAGCAATGCTCATAAAACAAGTATACACAAGTTAAAAAGTAGTGGCTAACAAAAAAGTTTGCATGTTGACCTGAGCAAAGGACAACATAACAGGAAGGAGCAGTAAGCAGTAGAACTTATGTTTGACAACTTGTTAAAGTATGTCTGTTAATGAAAATACTGAGAGGTGCTTCAATTGCTCTCCTGAAAGCTGAGTGTTTAGATACAACGGAATCGAGTTGTCATGGAGTCAAGACACTAAATATCAATCCATTGCAAGTTTTCAACAACTAATCTAATTATCTCAGCAATCCTGAGTCCTCTTGTGAATTGACAATTAAAAGTCTTGACTCTTAGGTCATTAAATTCAAGAGACAAGCCTACAAAACTAAGAAACAAGAAGTTATCATTGCCGCTGAAACAATATATGCATATAACTAGGTTGGTGACAAGTAAAAATTACTATCCACACTGTTATTTTTGCCGAAACATTTGTGGAAGTTGACTATTTAGATTTTAGAGAGAAATCACAGGCTCCATACCACAACCAGTGACATGGTTTTCAGAAAGTGGCAGAACTGATGAAATAGCAGCAAAATGGTGACAATCAGTAGTATCCAGTATTCACACAACCATCTTCATTGGTCAATTCACTTTTGCTGCTTCAATTGAAAGATTTAACATGAATAGCTTATATCTAAGACAACCTAGAAAAGATTCAAGAGATATAACTAGGCGGTTTAACACAGGCTTTGGGGTTTCTGTTGCATTGGCTGAGCTGTACTGCAAACTTAACAATTATTTTGCTGTTCATGTATCCATAGGATGTGCAGGTCAAAGCGCTGCGTCCTCTTGTGCACAACCCATTCTGAACAAACTGTTGTGCATTGTTCATTAGCACCCCATTTTTCAGAGTTCTTTACACCCATGACAACATACATATGTTCTAATATTGGCTACTTGCTCTGAACTTGCGGCAGACAGTTACGTAAGAAAGAACTGCCAAATTCAGGTTTCTGTGAAATTAATTAATTAGAGGAAGTTGTTACAGTAGGTCGAATGATGTAATGTTAAAGCAGTTACAAAGAAATACAATAACATATTGCTTGGGATTTGACACATCATTTTTTTACGAACCATGCATTGATCCATCCTGAAGGTTTCACCTACTGCTACCGCAACAATTTATGCAAGAAGAACAAATAACAAGCCGACATGATAAGTAGCAGGCAAGCAGCCGCGGAAGATTGATCCTTGATTGGTCTCCTATGTCGATAAAATTAGCGACTAGTAAGTGGTAATAGTAAGAGATGCAATGCAACAGGCAGATGGATGGGCAGGGTACACACTTACCGGCGGACCTTGTTCCCCTGGCCGACCTGGTACATGCCCCAGGCGAAGGCGCCGAATGTGGTGAGGAAGATGGCGGTGGCGCTGGGCCCCTTGGTGGGGATCCGGCGCGCGTAGCGCACGGGCGCGAACCCGCCCGGCGGCGGCCCGTCCTGCACCACCGGCATCTCCTTAACGCTCGCCATCCCCGGCTTGTTCCGCACCATCGCCTCCGTCATATTCGCTCCGACCCCGGAAACCTCACCACCAGCACGGGACCGCTCACCTGCAGATCTAGAGCTCCGGCGAGCGATTGGGAGCGCAGCTGTCGCTAGGGTTAGGGGGGGTAGGAGACGACGATGCGAAGAATTGGAGCACTCTTGACGATTTGCCTCGGCCTCGCCCCAGGGAGTGTGTGGGTCGTCGATTCGTTGCTCTCCAGGCCAGTGTCTCCCCCGCAAAGAGTTTGGTGGGCTCAGACGAGTAGAGACCTGAGTAGAAATGGGCTCACAGGTTAGTGGGCCATAAATTCATATCAGAAGTTTGGCGTTCCAGGTTTCGTCCGCTACTAAAAAAATCCCGGATTTCGAATGCATTGCGTTTCTTATGGCGAATCTTTTTTTAGAGGTCTTATGGCCAATATTTTAAATTGAGTGTTTTTCAAGATGATTTCTATAAACTATTTATAGAAGTCTGTTAGACCATGCGAATATTTGTAAATAAATTGATGATGAATAATTGTCATTTGGATTGCTTTGGATTTTGCGTTTGTGAAAGTTTTGATCGATCGCGGTAAAATGTTTCAAGTTCAAGTGGTTTCAGTCTGCTCCAAGTGATTTTTGTCTTCTCCGAGTGTTGTTGGTTGCCCCGAGTAGTTTCGGACCAGTCCTATCGGATCCGAGTGGCATCAGATGGCATTCGAGTAGCTCCAGAGTATCGAACGGCTTTGAGCGGTTTTAGTTGCTCCTAGTAGTTTCGGACCAGTCCGATCGGGTTCGAGTGGCATCGGACGGTATTCGAGTAGCTCTAGAGCATCGGACAGTTTCGAGTGGTTTTGGTTGCTCCAAGTAGTTTCAGACGGTATCCGAGTCGAAGGTTCGGACAAGTCCAAGTAACATCTGAGCATCGGACGACATTTGAGTGGAACCGGAGCATCAGGCAGCTTTCTAGTAGCGATGGAGGATCAGACGGTGTTTAAGTGCCACCAGATGATCGGACGATGTTCGAGTGGCACAGATGCATCGGACGACGTTCGAGTATCACCAGAAGATCAGACGGTCTTCGAGCGGCGTGATCACAGATCAGAGAACGTACCGATCAGAGCTACAAGGTTTCTTTGTACGGCCGAAGCTACAGTGATCTGGTCAAAACTGTAAGATCGAATGAACAGTACTCAAAAGTGAACAATGATTTAGCTGGTACTTGGAAGAGTACTGTAGCAGAGCATGGCTTTACGACCACATCCAACTTCGACCACGACAATTCGACTATGGTACTTCGATCACGTCCAGTATCGATCATATTCGACTTTGACCACGACAGAATGACCACTGAAGGTAATCGTATGTACAATACTTTTTCATGGTCATAGCTACAATATTTTTCCATTGTCCTAGATATAGTACTCGATAGTCATAGACTTTCAAGGTTGGTACTCAATGCTCGATAGTCGACGACTTGTGATCGATAGTCGTGGACTTTACTAATTGGTAGTCTTAAATTTTGTGATTGATAATCGTGGACTTTACTGGTCGATAATCTTAGACTTTGTGATCGATACTCGTAGACTTTGCGGTTGATAGTCGTAGACTTTGTGATCGATACTCGTAGATTTTGTGATCAATAGTCGTAGACTTTGTGATCGGTACTCGGAGATCTTGTGGTCTGCTGTCGTTGTCTTAGACTTCGCAATCGGTAGTCGAAGGCTTTTGTGATTAGTTGCCATAGGCTTCACAGTCGGTACTCGTAGACTTCACAGTCGATATGAGTGATTTAATTCTTGTGATCTTCGAGTACCTCGAGTACTAGTGTTGGGTCAGTGATTGACTGATCTGGTCGTAGCGGTTGTCGGTGATACTCCGCGCTTGGTGATCGATGGTGCGGTGATTGGTTGATGATCGGTAGTCGTAGACTTGGTGCTCAGTACTCGATGATTTTGGTCGATAGAGATGCGTGGTATTCCTGAGTGTTTGGAGCAGAGCGATGGTAATTCCTAAGTACTTGTTGTGTTTTGAGTACTTGTTGAGATAGCGGTCGTATTGAGTTTTCTAAGGCTGATTTGCAAACATCGATGGAATTAGTGGTCATAGACGACTCGTGGATGATTTTGTTCTTGTCTATGGATAGACAAGGGTGGTGTGAGTGTGTGCTGATGATGGTTAAGTTGCGAAAAACTTATGCTGGGAAACGTTTCTTTGGTCTTTGCATATGCAGGATGGCGTGGAGACGATTATGGTTGATGATGAGGATGACCGGGACTAGAATGGGGAGATCTAAGGTCCAGACGGTTGATAATGTCATGCGAGGTGGTCGGGCTAACGCTGGAGCACGTGGAGATTGAAGGTGGTGATGCGTGAAGAGGCTATAAACGGTGTGGTTCTAGAGGCTTCGACACAAAAGTTGATGATGCTATAGGAGGTGCGTTCCTGGAGGCTTCATCACGTTGTGAGACTGAAAATGGTATAGAAGAAGTCCATAACGGGAGGGATTAGAGATTTGGTAAAACTCGTGTTAGGAAGTGTTTTCTGGTCCTTTGATTTGAGGAAGAGATAGAATTTTGTGTTCATGTTTGAGTCGAACACGGTTTAGGGCTCTAGCATATAAAAGTAGGAAGATGCCAAATGTTTTGGTAGTGGCTTTTGCGAGGCTTTTTGTGCTATGGTTTTAGGAGTGATGTGAGGGCACTTTGTAACCACATCCATGATGCAGAAATAATAGATGAAAACTATTTCAAAAAAAGTTAGATGACGTCGGTGATGTGTTTTCTGATCATCGTTTCCTTGTGTCTCTGACGGCGTGCTAACATATTACGGTCTTGCGTGCCACGAGCTCGGTGTCTTCGGGCGTCAAGTCAATCCAACTGATCATAACTCAGTGTTGTCTTTCGCTTGTTCTCGTTCGAGCAGTCGTAGTGATCGAGTGGTTGAAGCATTCGAGTGGCTGAATTTTCTGAATGGAGGGAGACTTTGACCACGTGCAAAGGTGGTCGTAGTGAGTAGTCGGACGAGCGAAGCGTTCATCAAGCACGTGCAAACAAACTAGCGTCTCGCGGTTGTAATCTACATCCGGTAATTTAGATTGTTTTTCATCTTGTTTGAGATTTGTTTCAGGTGTCAAAAAGCGTAGACAATCATTCACTCCTCTGATTGCGCCATACGATCCTACAAAGTCACTGCAGGAGACGTTTTGAACGGAGTGACTTCTCAACGCGAGTTTTCTTTACTCTCTCAATCTTTCGCAATCAGCCAAAAGCTTACGCTTCTCTCAATAAAACAAAAGGGATGATTTCTTTGTCACCATTTCGAAACAACTTATCATGATAGTCTTTTCAAAATAGCTTATCAACTTATCGGGATTCGATTTATTCGCACAAACGCTTACGGTAGAACCAAAAGTCATCAGCCGCAGCCAAAAACTTGCACCTAAGCTATAATACTTTTGAACAAGACTAAAATAAAGAAAATTTGACGGCCAAAGAAACTTCGGCGTGACAGCGAAAGAACGACACAATACTTGTATGATTTTACAAATACCGGAACAGACAAGAGAATACTACTGCTCGACAGCTCGAGTGGTTACGCGGTCACAGCTCGTGGATGCGCCTTGGGTAACCGCAGCCAGCGGCTGTCGGTGAGCGACGGGCCGGCCGTGCGCGCGGGCGACGTGTCCAGTACCGTACGTGCATGCGCATAGTGCACAGGTCATGTTCTTTTCAGCTTCTAAAAGCTGCTTTTCGGCTTTTCTACAGTAACTAGCTTGTAAACGAAGTATTTTTTTTAAGATAGAGTCTACTAGTTAATTGTAGTATATACTTTACTGACTTCATTTATATTGGCAAAAACTACAAGTGAGTTTCTGTTACTCTGTAATTTTTTGTACAAACAGTCTAAAAGTCACAAGTCACAGCCAAAAGCCATAAGCCGCAGGCAAAAAGAAGAGGCCCACACTCCACCTGCGAAAACGCTTGCGAGTTGACGGGACGTTGGGGCCGGAACGGAGATGCTCTCGCACGCAACTCGCGCCGTGCCTGCGTCCAGAAATCTTTGCGTTGCTGAGAGCCTTTCGCCGCTTCGCGGTTGTAGACTTGAAGCCTAATAATATTGTCGATTTTTGAGGTGAAAGTAGCATAATATGATCGGATTAGTTAAGGTTTAACCGTTTAAGGTAAGAATGCATGCGAGGGCCGACCGACCGAGGGAGAATCTGAAGGGTAGCCTTGAGCTTATCCTTTTTGTATAAATCCACGTTCGCTCACCCTTGCATGATGATGACCTGATGAACAAAAACGTACCGATAGATTCAAAATAATGCACGCAAGAATCGGATACTGCCTCCACTCCAAGATCTGCTCAGATCTTGAACCAAGAGCGACACCGACACCATGTGCCACAAGTCTCATGCCATGACTACCGAGCTAGGCATTGATTAGATACTTGCATTCTTGCTGTCCTTAGTGGTTAGGCTCAAACTTGGAGTAGGGAATCAGATGCAAGAAAACAAAAACAATGTCCTGATTTCTGAAGACAAACCAGTTGGAACCTGCTGCCTTTAAGATCATCAAGCCAGTAATAGTGCAGTGTTATTCAGTGCAATAGAAAAAAAAAGGAAGGCAATCTGAGAATGCACTGCCTGTCGTTGTCCACCGACAAATAAAGATGCAACCTTCAAGGTTAACTCTTGTAAGAAAACTTTCACTGAATTATCTTTCCATAACACGTTTCATACAATCTTTTGACCTTTCGTTTCCTTGTCTTCGGTCAATAAATGACACAGATCATTCAGAAGTTTCTTGCCTATGTTGTTCTCATCACCCAGATGCCCAGATTCGTAGAAAGATCACTATCAAACTAATAGTGTGTCTTCAGATAGTAGAAATCTTGCCTGGTAACAATTCGTTGTCAATTTTGTTGTTTTGCTTGTCCGTTCTGAACCGATCAACGGACACTCCTTCAGTAAACTGCATTTTATGAGATGAACAGGTGAACAAACTTTACGTCCTATTGTCACCTAACAAATCAAATATTCCAGCAACTTGCAACCTGGATAAAGCAGCGGCAGTTGCAGGTTCTTGCTCCTGCAGTCATAATTTTTCACAACAACAAAGTTCCTTTTCCCCAACGAAGCAACGGGGCATAGATTTCAAGGCCAGATCCAAGTTAGTCAAGAAAGAAATATTTATTAATATAGGACCAAAGGCGGTGATTAGAAGGGTTGAACAAACGATCACTCTTCTTCGATATCAAATTGAACCTCCAGGTTGTCCATGACATCGAAACACACATCAGAAGATCAACCACACCAAGCCTACAAGATAACCCTACAAAAACTGAGCCAAAAGAGTCTGGACTTGCCTGGATGGTCTAACCATAATGCTATGGACGCCTCTCTGGAATAAACATACTAGCAATTATACATCGGTCACACTGCATTTTCAGCTAGACCACTGCCTACGGCTGGGCACATCGGACTCCTGTCAGTCTGCTGCACACGGTTGGTCAGACCGCTCTAGCAAAGCGACAGACCACCTCTACAGGCCAGACCGCTACCCACCTGACAGCAAAAGTCAGGGAGCAAGAGGCACAAAATTAAACTCAAATTTTGATAACAAAGCACAAGTAAAATCAAATACTCATCACACAGCATATGGTGATATTCACGTAGTCTCACAATCTCTCCGTAATTTGACAAGCACCCCAATAGGCAAGAATTTAACTTTGAATTTGGATAATACAAGCAACCAAGTTACAAAAACCATACATGACCCATTTTCAAGAGAAAGAAAAAAACATGACCAATATGGCAAGATATGGAATATTTCTAACATTAAGAAAAAGCAAGTTTTCAATACAATCTCCAATTCACACCGAAACTTCTCAAATAGTACAATCTTGCTCATGGTCCAACAAAAAGAATAATTGTTGGATATTACCATTTTCATAGCAAGACAAAATACCAAAAGAGCAAAAGAGAATAAATGCAATGAAAATGAGCTTCTCTTCAACTCAAAATCTCGTTTATGGCTTCAAATACAATTTTCTCACTCAATAACTCACTTTGTTTTTTTCAACCTCACAATTAAAGAAGAGACAAGCCAGCAATGAGCAAGATAAGTAGATAAGATGGGGTAGCAAATGCCAAATTTGCTATAATTGCCGGCAAAAAGGGGCATTTTAGTAAGGACTGTCCCAAATGTATCATTCCTAAGCCATCACTTTATGATGAATATTATTTGTTAAGAAAGGATAAAAATAGCAATGTGTTTGCTAGAAATGTTAGTTCACATAAAGTTATTGCTAGGGTCATTTGGGTGCCCAAATCTATTATGACTAACATTCATGGATCCAACCAAGTTTTGGGTATCAACATACGCTTAAATGTTTAATAGGTACTTGGAGAGGCATTAGAGGTTTGACTCATTTATGAAGAGGTGAACTACATCATGTGCAAAAATAGAGTCAAGCTTGAGGATGATCATTTCATATCAAAAACTAATGTTATCTTGGTAACAAGAGCTTACATTGAAATATCAGGCATTGCCTTGTGTAGGTTGTATTATATAAAATCTTTCAAAAACTAATGTTATCTTGGTAACAAGAGCTTATAATTGGTATTCATAAGTGTATTTCAAGCCTTCGAGAGAAGATCTAGTGCCCAAATGGACCTTGTGGAATACTAGTTGATCGTACAAGAGTTGATCATTCCATATCAAAAACTAATGTTATCTTGGTAACAAGAGCTTATAATTGGTATTCATAAGTGTATTTCAAGCCTTCGAGAGAAGATCTAGTGCCCAAATGGACTTTGTGGGATACTAGTTGATCATATAAGTGGCATCAAGTTTTTACATACGTAATCAATCACACTTGGTGTCATGTATGGTCATGAGCGGTATCAAGTTTTTACAAATAAATTTAATCATACTTGATATCGTTCAAGCTCATAAGTGGTATCAATTATACTTAGTATTATTTATTTTCACAAGTGATCGCCGCACACGGCCGGTCAGACCACTCCAGCAAAACGGTCAGATCGGCTCTGCAGGCCAGTCAGACCGCTGCCACCTGACAGTAAAAACTAGAGAGCAAGTGGCACAAAATTAATCTCAAACTTCGACAAGGAAATACATGTAAAATCAAATACTCATCACACAATATGAGATGACCTTTACGTAGTCTCACAATTAACTTCCAGGTCCACGATAACATATACAATCACATGGACAGGTTATCAAACAATGGATCTGCCGAGAGAAGAAGATACTCTTTGGATCTTTGCAAGTTGCAACAAACAGTGATCCCATTGGTCATCAGTGGAGAGGGAATCGTGAGTGGCGCAATGGAAGAACAATCACCGATGGTAAGGCTGTGGCGATTGTATGCAGTTCATTCTGATGATGCCAATTGTTGTCATGGAGAATAAACAAGCGCTAGTCAATCAAGGGGAGTTAGCACATGGGTATCATCAGCAAACATATGGTCAAATGGATGACATTTTGCGAGACCTGGGGCACGAAAATGCACTCCCGGTTCCCAAACAAAATTGCTCCAAGAAGTTTGCGATTTTTAACAGCTAAGTTGTAGCTTCACTAGCAAGAGTTAATTATAGGTTCTATGGACAGAGAGTGAGGGTACTTCCTCACACCCACCGGAAGTTCAGCTTGCTTGGAGGGAAATGAAATAAAAAAACAGTGCGTTACGAACGTCTTGTACGTATGGACTATGGAGTAGTTCTATCTTGTAATCCTCTTCTTGATCTTGACAAGAAGAGGACGGAAGCGAGATGCACCCTGCCCTTCAGAAATCAAATTCAGAATTAAATTCTCTTTCTTCCGCAAGTCCTTCTGGTCCGCTAACGAGTCTTTCTCCACTTGCCCCAGCGAGATCGCGCATTAATCAATGGAAAATATTTGTCTCTCTGCCTCAATAATTAAGGCCTTATCCGAAGAACAGATGAGCCTCCCTGTCTTGCTTATCCGTGGAGATCGATCCACACACAAATACACCTGCAACTGGTGGTAGGTCGCGGGGTGCCCTCGGCAAGTTACGCGACGCAGTTGTGCCCTGGCAGGTGGGCCCGGTGCTCCTGTTAGCTGGGATGGCGGTGGCACGTAGGAAGGGGGTGGCGACACGTGGAGGATCTCGATTGATTGACTTTCAAGCTGCGCTTGATCCCACGTGGCGGTCCGACCCTGGCATGCCGCTTTTGATATCCACACAGTTATCCGGACCAAAACAAACGACGACTAATCAACGGCCGGATTAGTACGGGTGCTCCCCTGTTCGTTGCGCCCTTTTGCACTTTTGCCTCCTACTGCGAACTCTATTCGACTTAGGGTATGAATCTAATTCATAGGCGCGGCGCCACACCGCGTCAGTCATCGTACATACCAAAATAAAAGAGATGATAATTTGTGATGAGTTTCTCAAAAAAAAATCGGAGGAAAAAACGTATTTTCGAGAAAGGTAAAGGGTTTTTTTCGAAAAAAAAACCCGAGACAAATACGTATTTTCGAAAAAGGCGAAGGGTTTTTTCGAAAAAACCGAGGACCTGTACGTAAAAAAACAGGACCCGTGCGCAATTTCCAAAACCGCGGGGGGCCATCCTGCAAAGTGGAGGGGCTTGAAAAAAATTCCAAGGATCTTTCCGTGAGAACTAAGGACCTGTACGTAATTTCGAGAAAATACAGGGGCTTTTTCGCAAAATGGCTCCCCAAACCGTACCGAAATCCTCAAGCCACGCAATGGGCGAGGCGGTACAGACAGGGTGTTGGCGCTCTCATGCTGGGTTTCCGGTCGTAATAGGTTGTGATGTATACGTAAAGAAGATTTTTTTTATAGTATTCTTTATTATTTATAGATAAAATTAAAAACAACTTATACAATAAATTATCTCTAAATTGACACCGTAATTTCTATCATACCATGCTTCGAGCCTAACCCATTTGTTTCATAGGGCGTGTTATGCTTAGGCTAGACCAACGGTGTCTACCCGGTAGGCACAACCTATTTGGCTAGCACTACTGTCAAATACAAGGTGGGTTCTTGTGGCTATGGCTTATGCTTTTTGGTTTAAAATTTTAAATTCTGTTAGTTCGTGAGAGAGATACTTGCTACGATTTTAATTGATATAAATAAAATGAAGACAATATCTACTACAATTAATCTGTTGCTGTTGCCTTAAAAAATATTTTACACAAAAAAAAAACCCACCCACAACCTTCCGGGACGCCCTTTGTCCTAAAGCGACGGCGAGAGCGACGGAAAAAAACACAGAAAAAAATACGCGAAAACCCCACCTTACCAAGCCGAGCTCCCTAGAAAACGACGCCGTCCGGCCGCCGAGCTGCACATGGCCGCGCCAGGAAACACCTCAAAACCTCAGACACAAGCCTCCTTCCCTCCCATTAAGCTAGCTTCGTTCCCCTCCCCCATCTCAGTCTCACCGCCATTCCCGAACGCCGCTGCGCTCTGATCCCTAGCTCGCTCGCTGCTGATCCCCCAACACAAACCTTCGGTCTCCTGGGTCCAGAATCCAAGCTATTTTGGCTAGTCTCCCGCGTCGTCACCACCTTTGCGTGAAGCCATGGCCGAGGTCCCCGTCGCCGCCGGCGTCCTTGACTTCCGACCTGGGGAGCTCGCTCTCACGCGCGCTTCTCCTCCCCATTCCCACCCGCGTGTGCCCCCTCATTCTCGCGACGCCGCCGAGCTCTGTTCGGCCGACGGTAAGGACTCCTATTCGGATGATGAGACGTACTGATCGCTGCTCTTCCTTCAATTTGTTCTTCGATTTGATTTTGGTTTGATTTGGTCTGGATGTAGAAGGTGCCGAGGAGGTGCCTGGAGGCCCGGGTTTTGAGGACGCCGGCGCCGTCGCGGTGGAGGTGCCGGGGTCGAATTTGGCCAGTTCAGAGGGCCAGGATGCGTTTGGCGAGGCGTCAGAAGGCCTTGGTGGCGCTGACGCCGACGACGCGGCGGTTCTGTGTTCCGAGGGTGGCGCCGAGCTCGAATCGAAGGAGCCGTTTGTTTTGGATGTGAGATTAGGGGCTCCGGTGGTGCGGTTCCATGAGCGGAAGTTGGATCGTGGAAGTTCGGCTTCCGATGAAGCTGGTGCAATCAATGAGATTTCACTGGTTGGGGTGTCCCCATCGGATGCTAGTTCAAATTTGGACGCCACCGGGGGAACTGGTGGCTCTTTCCTCGTGGTGGGGTCCCTGGCAGAGGCGAGTAGTGCCCGAGGATGCGAACGAAAGGGTGTGCAAGGGATGCCTGCTGCCGCGGGGGTCTCTGAAGGGGATGTATACTCTGAGGTCGGAGTTGAGATGAAAGGTGATTTGGATGGTGGAAATTTCCTTGCCCAAGGGGAATTGGAGTTGCCTGTTGATGGCGGCGATGTCGACGGGGGCACAGAGATGAGTGGTGCCTTGTCTGATGAAGGATTGGACAGGATGGAGACGACTTTGGAGGAGTATGAGGCTTCAGATGGCTCCACTAGGCGAGTTCAGGAAGGAGTGGACAGGATGGAGACGACTTTGGATGACTCTGAGGTTTCGGACGGCTCAACCACGCAGGACTCTGATACCGATGTGGAGACGGA